>CATIWR010207839.1:0-35453 GCA_949677035.1 Omphalea diandra | reverse complement strand
TGCAAAAAATAAATATTTATTATTTATTTATTTAATTTTATCACAAAATTAATATCACTAAATAATAAATTGGTATTTAAATATATATATATATATATATATATATATATATATATATATATATATATATAAAAACCACTTAAATATATATATGTATATATATTAATATTTATTAAAATAAAATTAAACTATATCATGAAGGATCATGAATATAAGCATATATATCTTAAATATTTGTCCGTACAGAAATTATCAAGAAATTGACTCAGTTCAGTCGGCCAAGATTAGGGTTTCTTCCTCCCCGCGGTCGTGGGTTCAAGACCCACAACACGCATTTGTTTCCTCCTTTTTCCCTTTTTTTTTTTTGTTTCGCAGAATGGTTTGCCGATCTTGAATCGGATAGTCACCGGCCGAACGTATCAAAGCAAACAATCAACACAAATCAACCATAGTATTGGTGCCAAGAAATCAATCAACACAAAATTGGAACAATCACAGCAACAATACTTTAATCACACCGTTTTCCCTCTTCTTTTTTTTTTCTTGTCACAAAATCATCTTGTTCCGTAAATAACATCCATCACCGATCTTCAACAATCAACCAACAACCAAAAAACAAACAATCTCAACACAACAACAGTCAATACAAAACACATATATATCATAGAACATTGGTTTATCGGCAAGGACGTCGATCTGTTTTCGGCATTAGCATCACTATCGCTTTCCGGCCCATCCTTTTCTTCCGGCAACAGAAGCGGATTACAGGAAAAGACCCTTTTTTTTTTATTAACAATACAAAACATTTAGGGTTCTAAATCATGTACCACAATCATGCTCTGATACCACATGTAAAATATTTAATTCAGGATCTAGTACATAAATTTAGAACATCAAATCTAATAATTAAACGGAAACAAATTGTGTACATGTCTCCACGTTAAATCTCAAATTGTTTTGAGCCATAATTACGAACGTTGAAATTATACCACTTGAATAATATGTCAGAACAGTTAAAAACGGAAACTAAGTTTTCCTCTCTTTGACCTTTTCAAAAATGGCTACAATGGGCGTAACAACTAGGATTTTTCATTATGAATGCAGGAGAGGGGACATAGCCTATTTATAATAAATTTTAACAGGCTCACCTATCACAGGTCTATGTTAAAATAGGTCTACACTGACCGTCTTTCATATCGGCCCACAAAAGATATCACTAGCCCATAACTCAATTTATCACATTTTAATTAAGTTTGCTCCAAATCAATAAACTATATTATTCAGTCTATTTTATAAATAATTAAAATAGATTCATAATTAATATTAGCTCACATAAAAAAAATTTCAACACTAACATCTATGACCTTGGAGTTATCTAACATCTATCCGGCCATTTTAATTGTTATAAACAAATGTATGATGTATGATCTTTGCACATGAACATTTGATTGATCTCAACCCTCCATTCTAGATCATTGTCTGAGATTGAGGGTCCTAGTACGACAACAATGAATATGATACTTGCAAGGGGATATTTATCATAATGTCGGTCATGGTGATAAGGTTAAATGAACTTAGGCAACAAAAAAAAAAAAAGAAAGTTAAACGGGCTGATTGTTAAGTTTGAATTACTTCAGATATTGCATGTTTAATAAAGTCCTCTCTTAATTGCAACTTGTAATTAATTAGGTCTTTCTAAACTCTTCCATTTTCATCCAATTAATCCATTCTTTCATTATTTAGAGTTAATTGGTCACTCTTCAAATATTATTTTAAAAATAAAAATTTTTTTTATTTTTAAATAAATTTTAAATATTTTAATAATTTAAATAGAATCATTTGAATTAGTTTGCATGTTAAGTCGTAGTCATCCAAATCAATCTATAAGTCAAATCAAGATTGGATAAATTCAAGTTAATTCATGAGTTAATTTGGAGTAAAATCAGATTTGATCTAAAAGTTTTCAAGTTATTTCAGATTTCTTTTTAAATGGGATCAATTCTAATTAATTTTTTCAATAAATTTAAATTGAGTAAAAAATTATCTCTAAATATAAATTAAAATATTTTTTTGAAGTAATAGAGATTTTTTTTTATTTATAAATAACTCCATGATATTTATTATAAATTATCCTTATAATTCAAAATACCAACATAAAATTGGTCATTAATATAATAAATAATTACACATTAATTTAATGTCAAAATTTTGATATTATTTTCGTTACGCATCTTTCTTTTTTTGAAATAAAAAGAGTTTCATTAATAATGACTAAAATACAATCTGTAACAAATAAACCTGATTGTATTTAAAGAAATACATACAAATTTTGTTATATAGATGAGCTTTTCATTAAGTTTCATTGATGGTATTAATGAAACGATTTTATAAAACATCTTATTTGCATTTGGCGCATTAGCGAGAAATATATTCCATTCGATAATTATATTAAGCCACAAATTGATTTTATTGTTATTTGATGAGTTTTTAAACAAATATGATTTTTTGAATATCAAATTCAAACTTTTAACTTACATGACAGAAGACAAATAAACTCCTACAAAAAAAAGATAAACAAATTTCAATCAATAAAGACAAAATAAAAGACATATATAATACTTCATCAACAAAATTAACAAACAACAAAGAAAAATAAATATAAAATAAAATCCTAAGCAGATTTTCAATTAAATAAATTCATTTTCATTGTTGGAAGATTTTAATTTATCTCAAGATATTGAAACTTTAACCAACACAAGATATTTTTTCATATATCTTTAATTTATCATATGTTTTCCTAAATTTACTACTAAAAAAATATAAAAAATTTTACTAATAAAATCTATAAATTATAACCAATTCATATAAATAAAATGAAAATATAATTTAATTATTTATTGTGATTGGAAAAAACTATAAGAGGTGAAAAGAAGGAAAAGGTAAATAGCGAAAAGATGAAGTTGGCTAATGTCGATGACAAAGAAAAATTTGCCACTGATAGGTAAAGAAAAAGTCAAAGAAAAGTCTTCATAAGCCGCAACTATAATTTCTTGAATGTTATGTATCTTTCTTAATAATTATATTTTTGAATTATAAAGATCTCTATTAAATATAATTTTTTTTGTGTGATATAGATTAAAATTTATGGCACACCAAATCATATTAGAGAGGTGACAACTAAGAATAAATCTTCACTATGTATTATTTTAAAATTGAATAGGTCAATAAACTGATTAGCTAGTCCTAGTTTAGCTAATTTGATCGACCCAATTTAATAATTTAAAAATAAAAATTATGCAACTATCATTAAAATAATTTTAAAATAAAAAACATTTAAAATATAGAAATATATTAATAATTAAAATTTTAAAAATTAATTTGAATCTAACTAAATTAACCAGTGGTTCAATTTTAAATTTTATTGATTTTGATCAATCGGTTCAATTTGATTTTCAAATTATCGTTGCTATATGACCAAATGATCTATCTCAAATCACTAAAACTCTTATCAGTAAAAAAATAAAAACACTAATAAAATAAAGACAAATAATAACTCTCAATAAAAACTCCTATAAATAAGAGACAAGCTAATAAAAATTAACAAAATGGATGAAAATTTGCCTATTTTATTGAAAAGACTAAAAATAATGAGTGAAATATAAGTTTGCAATTGACGAAAAAAAATTCGTCAGTACTATCAAAATATTAAAAATGATTATTTAAAACTAAAAAAAAAAAGAGAGATGATTAGATTTTTTAAAAAGCTTCAATATATATTTTGTATAATTTATAAATTTCTTTTATATAATTTGTATAATTTTTGAAAAAAATTTTATAAATCAAAATTACCTAAGATGGTAAATAAATTATACACTCCAATGAAATTATCATTTAAAGTTATGCACAAAATTTATGAAATTTTAAAAGAATAATTACTATAATTCCTTGAGTTTTGTCATATTATATTATTTAATTTCTTGATTTATATATATATATCCTTCATATTTGTACTCTATTAGCTATTAATTCATTTCATTCAATTTTAATGTATCATTCTGTTAGTCAAAAAAAATAAAACTAGTGAAAGTCTCAAAATATTTCTTGAATTCTATAGTTACCCTTATCAATTGGATGCTTGCATTCATGTCAAAGCTTTGTCGTTATTTTTTATCAATTGGGTCACTCACTGCAGCACAGCACCGACCAACCAACAAAAAGACATTTCAATTCTATGACAAAAAGGTTTTTCCACAGTAATCGACAAGAACAAAAAATGGTGGCTTTTCTACTTCTTCTTCTTCTATTTTTTTTTTTTTTTTCAAGAATGATCAGTCCTAGAGAATATGCTAGTAAGCTACCTTTCACATTAACTATATTCCAAATTGTCATTTATATAGACATAAAGAAAACAATTCATTTGTCTTGAAGAAAAAATTCTTTAAAAAAATTCGTATAAAAAATATATAATTCAAAATGATTTCACTCAAATTTGTCCGACGTTATCCATTTGTCACTTTAATTGAGATGAATGTTATGGAAAGGAATGGAGGCACTTTCTACCCCCTGAATTTCTTTTTTTTCCAATAATCAGAAAATGTAGGAAAAGAAAAAGAAATGGTTATATAAATATCCGTCCTTGTTGATAAGTACAACCATAAAGAAATTTGATTGTTTTGTAATTGTTGGTGTAGGCTAATAGCAACGAATCATTTTAAGATGTCAGTTTGTACTGTAACACTTGTAAAATTTTAATTATTAATTTTTTATTTTAATTATAAAGTTACTAATCAATTAATGTTCATCTCTAACAAAGCATTTAATACTTTTTATTTTTTTCATTGCATAAAAAATATTTAACTTTTATATATTTTGAACATCTTAATATGATTAATTATAAGTAATATCACTTCTCAATATATATATATACCAGCAGTACGCAAATTTAATTTTTTAAAAAAGAAAAGTGGATATGAAACCTATAAATCAAAAAGTGCATATAATAAGCATTTGCTAAAATATAAATTAAATCCACTGTATTGAATGAGTTTGATTTTAGATTGATTAAAATATAGGTTTGGTTTGATTTGATTTATTTTAAAAAAAACATTAGTGAATTTGTTTCAATTTGATTTCAATAAAAAAATTTCAATTGAATTGAATTAAATTTATTTAAAATTAAATTACAATAGAATAAACTTATATTAAATTGAAATAAAATGGTTTAAACTTGTTTAAAATCCATTATTTATATTAAATATATTATTTATACTAAACATAATTTAAAATTTATTATAAGAACTATTATTTATATTAAAATTATTTTAAAAAGTTTAATTCAAACCAAATTGAACTATAATTGAATCAAATCGATTTAATTTGATTCGATTTGTAAATTAATTTAATTTGGCTCAATTTCTATTTTGAAAGATTAGGTTTTCAATTTTGTTTAGTTCGACCAATTAAGTTCAGTTTAAATTGAATATCCACCATTAATCCAAACAACATCATTCCTATATAAAATCATTATTTTTCAAAATCGGGTTATATCGAGAAAAAATTAAAAATCAACTAGTGACTTCGTTTATTAGGATTAAAATAATAATTAACTAAAAAATCGATGAAAATCAAAAAGATAAATCAAAATAAAAAGTTAGATCAAATTTTTTCAAACTTAAAATTATATTATTTTGTAAATTTTAAAAAATTTATATTATTTCACTCTAATTTTAGATGTTAAAAAGATTTTTCATTACTTCATCATATTTTGTATATATTTTTAAAATATTTAAAGTATTATTTATATATATTTATTTTTTAAAATATCTATTAAATCAAATCATTGAATGAATCGAACTAAAAACTGACAAACCAAACAATTCAACCTCATATCTTGCTATAAAAACATTGCATACAACTCGTCCGAATTTTGTCTACCTATTGGGCGCCGACCAGTAATAACAAGTGAGACCAATATTGTGAATGTTACCATTGGACAATTCATACATGCAAGCAAAATTTTTATAATCTGCTTTTATGGTAAATTAAATATATATGCAACGTTATTAAATGGAGTGGTTTGCCTGTGTCTGCTGTGCACTCTTGTTGCCTTGCGTGGGAATGAGTTAAGACGGAGTTGAAGAATAAAATATAAGTGATTCATTTATGAGTTTTTTTTCTACAATATAATGAAAGTTAAAATTTACGTGCATTTATTTTTAATTGTCTATTTTTTAAGCTCTAAATCAAAAGTTAAATAATAAAATAAAAAAATTTAAATAGTTTACATCTATTACTCTCTTTTAAAAAAGAAAATTCTCAAACAAAGTGAAGTTAATTAATTTTATTTATATTTTATTTGATATCTTTTTATTGCTCTTTTTAACCTTTCTTTTTATCTTAAAAGACTCTCGTACAACAAGGAATTCCAACTAGTACTATGCCGTTTTATTTAATAACGTCAATTGTTATAGTGTCACTTTCATCATCACAATTAGTTATCTATTTGAACTATAATTCTGAGACAACTAGAAGCTTATAGATTTTTTCAGAAAATATAGATGGTTGCTTGGATAAATGGATATATTAGTTTAATGTCACAACGCAATTATAGCTATAAAACTCAGTTCCTAGTAGATGGTGGCAATATACTTTGCTATTTATATAGTTATAAAAAAGATGCTGGGATGAAGCGCATACGCGCTCTTTGATAGGCGCTTACGTTTGAGATGCCATCCAAATTCTGCTCAATTTCTATTTTCCTTCATGACTCCAAACATTTCCATTGGATATTCATAACGAATTGCTTTGTGGAGCACCATTTCAACGGTCTTCAACATAGAAATTAGAAAAGAAAAAAAAAAAAAGAGAAAGAAAAGAAAGAATTTTTCAATGGTTCACTGGTTAATACGAAATAAAAATTTGGGTTTTGAGGCATGAACGAGATCACTGTTTGTGATTGCTGCAAGTTTATGGCAAATCACTCTCAGGATAAAACAAACTCCAAGAAATTTACAGAACAATTTCTGAAGATTTCAACGGGATATATCTTAAAATAAGGGAAAGAAAAAGAATATAACTCTCTAAAGATAGTGTTATTCTTATAAACAACTACAACAAACAGTTAATTCTCAAAAAGACATGACTCTTTCTATAAAGTTGTCTTTGTGTAAGAAGGTAACTTTTCCTAGTAAACTGTTATATATATATGTGTGTGTGTGTATATATATATATATATATATATATTTGTTTTCAAATGAATCAATGGAGTCGGCACACGTTTTATATGTACTTATTCACCCCCACTTTTTGCAATGTGGGATTAAACTTATATAGCGGAACTAAACAACTGTAACATCACTTACATCACTCATTTTTCCTGTTGTGGCTCGGATTGTGGTTGTTGGAGGGGAAGCAAAATCCAACTAAAATAAAAAATTAAATTAAATTTATCAGTTTGATTTGGTTATTTATTTAATTTAATTTAATTTTAAAAATATAAATAATTTTATTTTGATTTGATTTTGAGTGAAAATTTTAATTAAACTAAATCATATTGAAATTATAACTTTTATTATAAAGATTTTTAAGTATACTGTAAATTTTAATTTTAAAGAGTATTATTTTAATTTTGAAGGAGTATTTTATGTTATTTAATTAATTTATAATAAAAATAAATTATTTTATTAGTGTTTATGTAAAATATGAGAAAATTTTTAAAATAAATACTTTAATATATAAAAATAATTATAATTTAACATAATTTTTTAAAAATTAAAATAACTGAAAAATCAAAATAAATGTAATCAAAATAGTGTAATTATATTTAATTCAGTTGAGCCTTAGGATTTAATTTGATTCGATTTAATTTCTTAATAATAATTCTAATTTTCAATTTTCTCGGTTCGGTTTGATTTTGAATTGAACCAACCATTTGCACAATCATAGTGAATGAAATTAAGGCTAGAAATTTCAATTAGTAGAGTTTATAAATGAGATAAAAAAAACTTGTGAACTATTCAAATTAATTAAAAAAAATACTCAAAATGGACTCAATATTAATTAAATTGAGGTCCAATTACTTTAATATTTTGTGGAGTCAAGTTTAAGTACTCAAATGTTTGATTCAAAAAGTTTGCAAGTTTAATCAAATTTTAATATTTTTATCATTTTATTCCTTATATTTTAGTAGAATTATATAAATAATTGAATCGAGTTGAAACAATCTAAATTTTAAGTTCAGTTAAATTATTTTAAAATTTTAAAATAACTAATTGAGTCAAATTTGAATATCTTGATTATTTCATCAAAATCGAGCTTGAATTTAAAAAATAAATTCGGTTGAGTTCGAGCTCAACTCGATTACATCCTTAATATATTTGATGCTAGTCATTAGCTATAATAAGTTGCCAATTTTTATCTATTTTTTATTTAATAATAAATAATTGAATATTAAATTTTTATATTCTAATTATTTTTATTATTTGTTAATGTTCTCTATTCGCTAGTTGTAATTTTTTTTTTTTAATATCTAAATTAATTAGTCAAATTTTATAAATAAGTAATTTTTGCAAAATAAGCAGAGTCTAAACTTTCTTTTTTTTTTTGTTTTTTTATGATATGGGTTTAAATTTCAAGTGAAAAATAATTTTCTACTGTTCTTGAGAAAATGATCTGCTTTTATTTGATTTTACTGTTTTAATTTTGAAAATTATTTGCTTTGTAAGAATTAAAATATAATTAAAATTAGAAATTGAAAAGTAAATAAGCAATTAATTTCAAACAGAAAATTTATAAAAACCTAAAATTTATAGAAATATATATTAAGTTTAGAACTCATAAAATTTTAGGAGGATTTTGAAAATTGAAGTGAATCATTTTTTTTTTTTTTAGAAGAACAATGAGATCACTGTTTTTTCTAGAAGAACAGTGAGATCACTTTTATAGAAATTTAAGAGTGTTTTGAAATTAAGTGGGATAATGTGATGCACCCAATAGATGATTGCTTGATTTGGAAAATTGTCAGAGGAAGAGAATCTCTCCGATTATGTAACTCATTTAATCTTTAAAAAATAAAATACAGATTTTAATTGCTATCATATTTCGTAATAATTTGATATATTTCTTCAATCTAATTAATGGTGTTTTATATTAATTTCAAAGGCTGATTAAAGTAGTTAAGAGAGTTTATTTATTCTTTAATTTCTCGACTTCTACTCTTGAATTAGTATTTAAAAATAAAAACATTTATAAATTTTAATTTCGATTAATATAACAACATATTTCGTATATCAATGTAAAACTTGTAATAAGATCAACATATATACTTTTAATCTAGTTAAACACAAATTACATTAAAAATAGAGCCTTTTTTTTTTTTTATGGCTAACTCTTATTTTGAGATTGTGAAATAGCTCAACATTTCATCTTTTCTTTTTTCTTTTTATTTTTTAATAAGTCGAATTTGTAATTCAAATGGCTGTTATTTAATTTTTCTTTGTGTTAAGTGAAATTTCCTATGTGGTAGATTTTTTTTTATGGATTATATTTATATTTTCTTTAATTTTTATTGTGTTGAATAATTTTTTTATATATGATTGTTACTCCCTTTTTGTCAAATTTGTTATTTTTATATATTTTTATGTTATTTCATAAAAGTTAATATATATTAATTTTAATGAATATGTATAATTAATTCTATCTTTAAGTTTTAGGTTGAGATACAAAATTTAATATTGGTCAAACTATTATCTGATACATAAATGGTTAGAATTTTTTTTATAAAGTTACATAATAACTTTATATAGAAATAAAAAAATCATTAAAAAACTATAAAATAAATAACTGAAAAAATATAAAAATAAAAATAGTTTATATATACTGTGTAACATCCTCAGCTCAAATCATACATTTTAAATTACGTAATATTTAAATATATGCATTTGATAAATAAGCATTAGGCATGTGAATTTGGATAACACACGACAATGACACTTGCACTGTTGTAATTGGGATACTTGAAAAATAAAAATGTAATGTTTGTATAGTTGCATGGTCAATTGTCTTATGTTGTGTGCATGTTATAGCATCATAAATAATGGTGTTATAGAGCTTAATTAAGAGTATAAGGAGCATTTAGGGATTAAAAAATAGATGAAGGTGTTTGAAGAGTGAAGAAGAGGGACTAAAAGAGGAAAATGAACTTCTAACCAATAGGACATAAAACCCCATGATTTTATCTGCTATAATATGACATTTAGGGTCAGTTTTTGATGAAAAACAAAGAGTTTTTGCAGAAAATAGAGAGAGAGAGAGAGAGAGAGAGAGAGAGAGAGAGAGAGAGCCAAAACACAAGGAAAGCTAAAGTAAAACAACTTTAGGGTTCAGGGGGTATATATAGTAGTTTAAAGAGTTCCCTATTTCTTTAAAAAATATGACTAATAAGAGTGTTCAACGACTATTGTGTTTAAAACAATGACTATTGTGTTTAAAACAACGACTATTAAACATGACCATTAGCTTGATCAAGCAACTGTTTTTCATTAAACAATGATGCTTACTCACAATACCTATTGGGTGAAGAACAAAGGTTGTTGGAAATTCATAATGATCGTGGGGGCATACAAAAGCTAAAATGTGGAACTCACCAATAACACAATGTTTGTTGGAAAACTTACAATGGCCATTGGCCATGTTTTCCACATCAAAACTAAGTTTAAAATAGTTTTTTATATAATCAAACATTACATAGTTAATGTAAATTATTATTCAAAGTCAATGATATAGTCATGAATTCAATTAATATAGGGACATTTGATCAAGATAATACACAATTAAAATCTTTAGCTTATAGAGTTTAAAGACTTTAATGGTAATCATTTCAAGCAAAAGTCAAGCAATATGTCAATTATCAACTAGTCAACAATTAAGCATGAATCATCAAGGGTGAAAGAGAACAACCTATTGATGTTAACTTAATATACTTCCATCAATCATTCAAAGTTATCTATTGATGAATTGCATCCTTTCATCACAAAGAGGTTTAGTGAAAATATTTGCCAATAAATGGTTAGTATTAATAAATTCCAATACAATATCACCATTATTAACATGATCCCTGAGAAAGTGATGTCTTATATCTATATGCTTACTCCTACAATGTTGAATGAGATTCCTAAAAAAGTTTATGGCATTAACGTTATCACATTTGATGGCCATTTGATTTATGATAACCTTGTAATCATGAAGTTATTGCTTCATCCATAGGATTTGAGCACAACAAAGACCTGCTGCCACATTTTCAGCTTTAGTAGTAGATAAAGCAACTGAATTTTACTTTTTCCTACTCCAAAACACTAAACATCCACCAAGTAATTGACATGTGTCTGAAGTGTTTTTTCTATCTAGGGTTTATCTAGCAAAATTAGCATATGAAAATGTAATTAAGTCAAATGAAGAACTCTTAGGATACCAAAGTTCTAACTTGGAAGTACCAATAAGGTATTTAAGTATGTGTTTTACAACATGCATATGAGACTCCTTTGGATTATATTGATATCTAGCACATAAACACACACTGAACATAATGTCTGGCCTAGATAATGTTAGATAGAAAAGACTATTTATTGTACCTCTATATAGCTTTGATCCACAACCTTAACTTGTTCATCTATGTTTAGCTTGATATTGGTGCTCATTGAAGTTTTACATGGTTTACTGTTCTCCATGCAAAATCTTTTGATTAGTTTCCTTATGTATTTGGCTTGGTCGATGGAGATTCCCTCTTTCCATTGTTTGATTTATAATCTGATAAAGAACTTGAGTTCTCTCATCATACTCATATCAATTTCTCTTTTCATTACTTTGGAAAAATCTTCACATAAGCAAACATTAGTGGCACTAAGAATGATATCATCTACATATATTTTCACATGCAATAAGTCTTCATTCTTGTTTTTAGAGAATAGTGTTGTGTCTACCAACCTTTCTCTATAAAAAAGTTGCTCAACCTTTCATACCAAGTTCTTGGAGCTTGCTTCAAGCCACATAAGACTTGGGTGAGCTTGAACACATGGTTAGGAAAGCAATGGCTTTCAAAACCAAGGGGTTGTTCAACATATACTTTCATCAATGTAGCCATTAAAGAAAGCAATCTTGACATTCATTTGATATAATTTAAAATTCATATGAGATGCAAATGTAAGTAAAATCTTAATGGCTTCCAACCTTGCTATAGGAGCAAATGTTTCATCAAAGTCAATTCCCTCTTCTTGGTTATTGCCTTAGGCTAATAACTGAGCCTTGTTTCTAACTATGGTTCTATGCTTATCAAGCTTATTCCTAAATACCCATTTCGTTCCAATAATGGAATGTCTTTGAGGTTTAGGACCTAAGGTCCATACTTTATTCCTTTCAAACTGAGTAAGTTCATCTTGCATAGCAAGTACCTAGTGTTCATCTTTTATGGCCTCATTTATGGTCTTAGGCTCAATAAGGAAAACAAAAGTAAGATTAGTGCTTGCATTTCTAAATGAAGATCTAGTAATTACCCAACTTGAAGGATCACCAATGATGAGATCTCTTAGATGATCTTTCTTAAAGTTCCAGTCCCTTTCTAGTTAAGTTTGCTCCTTATTTGGAGTGGGAAGAGGTTGATCTGAATTTTCTTCACTACTCATTTCTTATGGCTTGTCCATGTTTTTCCCTTCTTTTTTAATATTCATCTCACTTATAGGACCTATAAGACAATCAACATATTCTTATATTCTTGAAGAAGTGGGGTCAGATTCATAAAAACAATAAGCATAAACTCCTCAACAATAAGTGTTCTCTTATTGAAGACTTTATACCTTTTGCTGGTGGTAATATCCAAGGAAAATTCCTTCATTACATTTGAAGTCAAATTTGCTAAGGTTGTCTTTAGTGTTTAGAATAAAACACTTGCAACCAAAGAATGTAAAATATATAATCTTAGGCTTCCTATTGTACCATAACTCATAGGGAGTTTTCTTCAACAAGGGCCTGACCAATACTCTATTTAGGACATAATAAGAAGTGTTTATAGGTTCAGCTTAAAAATACTTAGGAAGATTGTACTCATTTAACATGGTCTTAGCTATTAAGGAGTTCTATTCCTCCTTTCTACTACACCATTATGTTATGGTGTGCTAGGAGTTGAGAAGTTGTGTGAGATACCATACTTATCGCAAAACTATGGAATTTAGCATTCTCAAACTCTCCTTCATGGTCACTTCTAATTGAAAACATTTTCAAATCCTTTTGGTTTCAAATTCTCTTATCAAAGGTCTTAAATGCATCAAGTGAACTTAGAGTAGTCATCTACTATGACAAATGCATAATGCATGCCTTCTAAGCATGACACTATAGAAGGTCCAAACAAATCCATATGAAGCAATTGTAAGGGACTAGTTGAACTTATCTTGTTCTTGGTTTTGAATGAAGATTTTACCTGTTTTCCTTTTTGACATGCTTTCACAAACTCCTTTTGTGGCAAACTTGATTTCTGGTAGACCTTCAACCAAGTTTCTCCTTTTTAGCTTACTTAGGAGTTCCATACTAGCATGTCTTAGCCTTCTATGTCAGGTTTGACCTTCATTCACTATAGATACAAAACATTTTGCATCATAGTTAATGAGAGAATTTAAATCAATGACATAAATGTTAGGAATTCTCTAAATAATGAGCAAAATTTTATTATCATTCATCTTGACACAAAACAAGCTTATGGTTCAAATATAACTCTAAGGCCTTTGTCACTAAGCTAACTTACACTTAGCAAATTATGTTTGAGTCCATCAATAAGCATAACTTAATCAAGTATGTTTGAGTCCATCAATAAGCATAACTTAATCAATAATGGGTGAATCAACATCCTTACCAACTTTACCTATACCAATGATTTTGGCTTTCCCATTGTCTTTAAATGATACATTCCCAAGTCCTTCATATTTCTCTAATTGAGTGAAGAACTCATTTTCTCTAATTGAGTAAAGAACTCATTTTCTCTTATTATGTGCTTTGAACATTCTCTGTTAAGATACCAGTCTTTCTTTCTAACTTGGGATTCAAGCACATCTGTAAAGCACAAAGAGAATTAAGTTTTAGGCACCTAAATATTCTTGGGTCTTAGAGGGTTAGTTTTAGCCATCTATTCATCATGTCTTCTAACAAGGCAATGATAGGCAATATGGCCATAAATACCATAATAAAAGCATTCACCATTGAATTGCACTAGTGTCCTATTTCGAAGTGGAGCATGTATATAGTGTTTATGAGATTTGTAACTCCTTTGAACTAATTGTCTATAAGTGTTTCTCATGTGAGGTGTTATGATGTAAGGAATATACTTATATGCATGATTATGCCAATTTATGTGCCTTTGGAGACTTTTTCTCTTAAGGTTGTAAGAATAATACATGTAGGCATAGTTGGCTTTAAAAGAAACATGTCTCAATTGTTTGTGAATAGGTTAAAACTTAGCCTTTGAGCCATTAGTCTTAGCATTTCCCTTTTTGGGAACTTTTGGCATTTTCATTAGTCTAGACATGTTAACTTCCTTAGCCTTGATAAAGAATATCTTGAAAGTAAGAGCAATAGAAGTAGAAGCATTATATCCTAATCCATGCTCAATGGATAGGCTCTTTAAATTTGTTAAGATTATCCCTAACCTTAGAATTCTCAATAGCTAAAGACTCAACCTCCTTAGTCAGAGTCTCTTGACTCTTAGCATAATCCTTTAAGGATTTGTTCTCTTTCTTAAGAGTGAAGGTACTAGACTTGAGAGTCTCGACTTTCATGGTCAGTTTGGTGATAATTGAATATAGCTTATCACTAGAATCAAAATCAAGAGGATTTACCTCATTCTCACCATCATTGTCACTATCGTTGTTTGAGGAGTGCTCACTTGAGGATTCATCTTATCTCTCCTCAATTGCCATGAGACATACATAGTTAGCTCTTATCTAGTATCCTCCTCATTAAGTTCAGAGTTACTAGTGTCATCCCAGTAGCCCTGTACATTTTTTTATCTTTCTTGGAGGTTTATTTCTTAGTAGGAACTTTGCTATTTTTTAGCTTAAGACAATTAGACTTTATGTGCCCTTTATCATTACATCCATAGCAAATGAGTTGATTTTTACTACTTTTCTTCTTGTATCTCCTTGTCTTTTTACTCTTTAAGAGAAATCTTTCTACTTTGTTTGTTATGAGTGCAAGTTGCTCATCTCTACTACTATTTTTATCATCACTAAAATAAGATGTTAGCAAGTAAGAAGAAGAAGGGGATTCAGAGAGAACCTCTTTGGCTTTTAGGGCTAAATCTTTCTTTCTCACTTTAGAGCTTTCAAATGTCTTCTTAAGAATGATTTCATGAGCCATAAGTTTTCCCATAAGTGTATCTAGAGATAAGACTTCTAGCTCATTAGCCTCCTCTATTACAATCTTCTTAGCTTTCCACTCATCCTTGGAAGAGTTCATAGGATCTTTGCAACCATAGCATCATTAGAGTAGGACTTCCCAAGAGTTTTAGAGTGCCCATTATGTCAATAAACCTATTGCATATCTCAGTAATGGATTCACTAGGCTAGTATATAAATGTTTCATGGATGTAAGTATGCATTTGTATCTTTTTCTTCTTAACTTTGCGAGTACCTTCATGCTGAGTATGCAAAATGTCCTAGATTTCTTTTGTTAATGTGCACATATGCAGCTTTACATATTGAGATTTGTGGATAGCACAAAAAGAACATGCATGACTCGTCTATTTTTCATATTTGCATTTTGTTCTTGCACTGTCCATTCACTCTTGGGCTTAGGAACAATAACATCTCTAACCAATTTATTTGGAACTTTTCTTCCTTTTTCGACAATGTCCCATAGATATATGGTTTCACTATCTAGAAAGATTTTCATATGATTTTTGCAATACTTGTAGTCATCTTCTTTGAAGAATGATGGCTTACGGATTGATTATGATTCATCATGACTTGTCATTATCTTTACTCGTAGCACTTAAACCTTGATAGATAGAGACACACTCTGATACCAATTATTGTCCCTTGATGCCCTAAAAGGGGGTTTAATAGAGCAATGGCAAGTAAAAACAATTAAAGTTATGTGTGAAAATAATGAGAACTCGATACAATCAATTTATAGAAGTTCAATACAATCCTGCCTACGTCCTCTCCTCTAGTCTTTCCATTAGAACTTTTCATTATCTAGATAGCTTCCAAGTGCTATTAATCACCTTTATAATAACAATTTTTAGGCACTACCAAGCCGTTACAAGTAGACTTCTAGGTGCTACTAAAACTATTTCCTAAATTAGTTTATAGTTACTACCTTAAACCTTTCACAAAAATGGTTTTAGATTTTCTAAGATCTCCTAAACCAAAAACTTTTTCTAAACAATTTACAACTTAAAGATGAGAAAGGACACTCTCACTCAAGTAATAAACAATAAAGAATACACTCATAAGAATTGCTTGACTTGGTGGAGAGTTTTGAGAGATGTCTTAAAGCTTATTCTTCAACTTTGTTTTGAAGATGACTTTTGCAAGGTTTTGACAATGATCTTCCCTTAAAGCTAGATCTCACTTGTTTTCACCCTTTTATTAAAGATTGATTTCACAATAGAATATACTTGCTTTTGATCATTTTTTCTCTTTTTCACTACTTAATTCTATTATAAGAGAGTCCTTTTATAGGTAGAGACATGGAACAAGCCATTAAAAAGAAGGTTGTCACATTATGTCATAAAGTTGTCACTCAATGCTTGTTGGACTCCATACCCATTCCTGGGTGAGAATACAACTTCAACACCCGTTAATTGTATTAGATCGTCCATTGGAACAAGTTGTTAGAAATATATTTGCCTAGACACTCTTATTCTAAGTTCCTCAATTTTTTAGTCACCAACTCCTTCAACGATTGTTAGAGTTTCTTAACACCTATTGGAATTCAACTTCAACTCTTGTTGAGATATGGACAATGCCCATTGAAGTTTCCAGAAGGATGTGAACTTGATGTTTTATTTTTTAAGTTTTTTTATAGTGCTTGAATGGTTGTTGGCTTACTTTCAATGTCAATTGAAGAGGATCTCAATGCCTGTTGAAAATATGAAGGTGCCTAGTTGGAGGGTCCAGAACCTTTAGCTTTGCATAAGATCTCTTCTAATGCCCGTGGATAAAATGCCAATGCCCTTGTCAAGGCTTTGAGAGTTTTATTCACATAAAGTCATTTGATCCAACGATTGTTGCAAAAATGCAACTCCTTTTGAGATCTCAATGAGCCACACCCATTGTGAAATGGCAGTACCCGCTGTACAAATCAACTTACGAAGCTCAAGTGTTTAAGTTCTTTAGCGCCTATTGATTCTTAAGAGAGTCACTAATTGAGAGGTCCAAAAAACTTTACTCATATTTTAGTGTCACATCAATGCCTATTGAGAATCTTTAATGCCCATTGATGAAGCCACAATGCCTGTTGAAATGCAACAACACTCGTTGGCTTTGAATACTTGAAGTTTTCAACCAAACTTTTTTTTCTAAAAGTCTTAGATCAAAAGATTGATGTATTTACAAGATTTTACATATTAACTTAGATAAGAGTTAGTTTTTAGATACGTTTGTAATAATCAAAATAAGCTTGGTTCATCAACCTCCCAAGTTAGGTTCAACAATGGTGACATGTATGTATAACATTTCATTAACTTCACATAGGTTTCGATCCTTACATAGCTAGTTATGACCTTTTGGATTTCAACTTCTTCCCTGAACTACCCTCGCATCACATGGTGATTAAACATAGCATTTCATTTCATTTATATAAATGCATATGACTTTTATATCAACACAATTTCTACTACTATGGCTTATATATAAATTTATGATGCACGTACACAACGAACATTAAAAGCCATGATAAAATCCCTCACCTTTCATTGCTAGCTTTAGCTTTTTCCTACTTCAATTTTATTCTTTTCTATCTTTTTACCTTAGCCTTATTTGCTTTTAGCTTTATCCATACTTGCTCTTAATCATTTCACCCACATACATGCTTGAAATAAAAAAAAAAAGAAAAAGAAAAAGAAAAGTCACCAATTGTCTTAGAAGACAGATGAACAAACTTGATTCTCCTAACTTGATTTGGTAGTCATGGATGGAGAAAAGGTTCTGAGAGGATTTTGGTAAGTTTTGGACTATTGAGAACTAATGAAAATGGGGCTAGAGTAGTGTTTAGGCAGAAGACAAAGAGAAAGAGGTGTAAAAAGACTAAAATTCCCATCTATAGCATTTGAGGAAAAGTCACTAGAAGTTCTACTTCTAACCCATAAACTTATGTTTCCACCCTTTTGTCCTTTTCCTCAATACACTTCCAACACCATTTTTAAGTATAAATAATGATGGAAAATGGATTTAGAGTCATTTTTAGGAAGAAGGGAATGATAAAAGGGTGTGAAAATACTAAAATGCCTAAATATAACATTCAAACCTTTCGAAAGCTTTGCTTTCAACTTTTGTTCCTTCCTTTAACACACTTCAAACACCAATTATAGACATCTAAGAATCAACTAAGACACATCATTATCACATTATTTAAATGTATACTAGGCATATAAATTATACACACACTAAGCAAACATAGGTAATAACATTAAGACAAGGCAGTTATGCAGCTGTCAAACTCTTCCTTCCTTTCTTTAAGAAAATTCAAATACTAACTTTAGGCATCTAAAACACTTCATTAAATGTCATTTAATCATGTAATAAGCACACTTACATACCTTAATAACAATTAGAGATCATGAGCCTAACTTTGCTTATACCTTAGCTTCTATCATCCTCCCCCATTTCTAACGTTCTTTACCAATGCCCATTAAGCTTTTACAATGTTAAATGAGATCATAGAACATTCCTCATTAAACTTTTCCACTATCCTTGATTTACCTTCATGATTGTTGACATATTTATCCATCATCATTGACTTACACTTACTAGTTAAGGTGCTTCTAGAAGGATTTTTCATTGCCTATTGAATTTCTTCAATACTTGTTGCATTTCTCTTTACAATCATTATGTCACTTTTGTTTATGATAAAAGGAAATGAGAAATTCTTGAAGACTTTATCCCATGGTAACTATTTATATTGAAGGCTTATTATTTTCCTTTCACGCCTCTTGATTTATCTCTATTACTATTAGAGATATAGTATTCTTTTTCTCTTTCTCTTTCTCTTTCTATTTCTACCTTGCACTAAATGCCTTTAGCATGCTTAAATCCTATCATCTTAAAATACTTTGCCTATATTTTTAAAAGCATATTAAGGGTAAAATAAATTATCACAACCTACCTTTAGGTAGTTCTAGCGCTAAGTGGTTAAGAGACCTAAGGTCCCTCAAACAACATGCAAGCCTAAGAGTTTATAGTGATTTCATAAAACATTCATCTTAAATATATAAGTCACTTGTGAATGGGGAGGACTGTTCATAAGGTTTGTATCCATTTGATATACATGAACATCATTTAAATAAGGGATATTCTCCTACAAAATATATATACAAGCCTACCAGTTAGTATGGTTACTAGGAATTTATACAAGTCCATAAGTCTGAATACAACAAGGTTCACAAATATACATATATACATTTTAAAAGAAAAAACTCAAAACATGGTAAGATCCTAGCCCTCATTGTCCTAATTCTCCTATATAGAACCTGTAATAGTCAACTAGATAGGGTAAGCCTTTCATACTCAGTGAATAGATAAACCCATTACCTCTTAAGCTAAAGCATTATATATCAAAACAATTTACATATATCGGTTGTCAATGCAAGTCTTAAAATACCTTTATTCATATGAATACATATAAAAAATGCAATCAAGGTAACTTATGTTCATAAGGAAACCTCAGTTAAGGCATTGTGGGAGACTTCCTCTCCTTCCCACAGATCAATCCTTACTTCGGGGAGTTTCCTCACCTGCCACTTTAATATTATATCTCTCATAAGGGAGTTGCCTCACCAACCATGCTTTCTCTTACACATGGGAATGCCCTTACTAGTTGTGTCATATGTACAATCTTTTCATCCAGCATTACAATCAATTTACATCATCAATGCAAAACATAGCTAGCCATGTATTGATGGAATCCCCACCTCATCTTTAGGATTACCAACACATATAAGCAATATCACTGCTTTCACATATCATCATCATCATCAATACATATGACATTATACATATATCCAAAGTCATTTATAAAAATATTTAAATATAAGTATATACTTGGTAATAGTCATAGCTTGTACATCAAACATTGATTACATTGAAACATAGTTTGTATGGCCTGAGTATTAAGCTTTGAAAGCATAACGTTACTTTAAGAAGTGTGGGAATATCTAATTACCTCAAGCTATGTCTTTCTTAATACACACAAATTCTACTTGTCTTGATCAATATCATAATCCCTAATAGCACCTAGCAATTACACATATATATCAATCAAACTAAGTCCATTTATAAATGAAATAACTTAACTTTTATTAACATGTCAATGCTCATCTCTACCCTAACTAGGTGAATGACACTCATTTCTATCATGTATACAACACCAATCATAAGTTTAGAGTATAAAAAAAATTCAAATAAACTTATAGCAAAATCTAACTAGTTACATAAAAACACTTATAGTGTTTATTAAGACATCAACTTTGCCTTTAATGCAACTAAGGTACAAAACACTATTCAAGCTTAATTCCTTCTCAAATATGATATTAAAACACTAATAAGCATTTAATAAGCCATCAAACATGAAGAACAAGGGAGAATAACCCAAACTCTTCAAGTACATGTAAAACTCCTTTTGAAGACAACATCACCTTTCATGCCATACCAGCACCAAACTTCATCTCTTTCATCACCACTAAGCTCAAAAATATTATAAACATATTTATTCAAGTATAGAACAACTATAAAAGAAATATTTCATATTATAATTTACATTAAATAGGTAGGAGAAAATCACCAAGTTACTTGATAGATGGAAGAAGATGGATGAGCAAACTTGGTTCTCCTAACTTGATTTAGTGGTCATGGATGGAGGGAATGTTTAAGAGGGTTTGGGTGATTTTTGGACCAATAAAAACTAAACAAATATGGTGTTTGGTCATGGAAATATGAATAAGAAGGTGGTGAGGTGGTTAGGAAGATGTAAAATGACCATTTTGGATGTGCTAGCTTGTTTAACAAAATTAAGCATTTTTTGCTACCACTTGAGGTTCAATTACTAAAAGTTATTCTTATTTTTCATGCATTTATTCTTTAAATATTATTCCTTAATGTTTAATAATTAATTCCTAATAAAAATAGGTACCCAAAAATGTATCTAATGTTTGCTAAAGTGCATCTTCTAAGGTATACAACATATGAATATAGGCTTACAACTTATGGAAGCTTTCCTTCCAATAAATACTTCCTTCCTCTGAGAAAAATTAAATAAAAACTCTAGACATTTAAAATTCATTTAAAACACATCATTATCATGTCATTCAAATGTACATAGGCACGCATATTAAGCACACATTAAATAAATATAGGTAATGGCATCAAGATAAAGCAACTATATAACTATCTAACTCTTCTTTCCTTTCTTCTAGATACTTCAAATACAAAATCTAGATATCTAAAAATCACTTAAAACACATCATTATCATGCCATTTAGATCTACATTAGATGCACACATTAGGCACATATTAAACAAATATAAGTAACAACATCAAAATAAGGCAATTATATATTAAACCTTATACCGAAATAATGTAATCACACTCTAAACCTTACAAAACTCTCCCCTATTAAATCATTCATCCATGAATGAAACTATAGCATACCTTACTAAAAAATATATGGGAACCATTGAAGCATATCTTTTCAAGTTTCCCACGTGTATTCTCTAAAGTGTTGCATTCTATAAAAATTTAACCATTGGGATCTCTTCAATCCTCAATTTTCTTATTTGAGTGTTAATGATTTGCACATCTATTCTTCATATGTCAAATCTAAACTGAGTTAAAAATATGGTTTAATTATAACTTGTGAGGGATCTAAAATGAATTTCCTTAACGCTGACATGTGGAACACTAGATGAATCTTAGCTAACTTTGGGGGTAATTCTAGTTGATAAGAAACTCTCTCTATCTTATGAACAATCTTATAGGGTCCAATGTAGTGAAGATCTAATTTTCCCTTCTTATCGAAGCATAGAATTCCTTTCATATGAGGTACTTAGAGGAGCACATACCTTCCTAGAATTGAACATCTTAATGCTTAGGATCCATATAACTCTTCAATCAACTCATATCTATCCTAAGTTGACCCTTAATCAATAGCATAACATGGTTAGCGAGCCTAACCATCTCACGTCCTACTAATTATACTTTTCCAACTTCCTTTTAGCGAATTAGGGTCTTGCATTTTTAACTATGTAAAGCCTCAAATGGTGTCATACCGATGCTACTATGGTAGCTATTATTGTAGGAAAACTTAATCAATGGTAGATACTTCTTCCATGAGGCACCATAATCATAAATTTGAATAATGTCCTTTAAGGTATGAATAGTTTGTTTAAATTGACCATCAGTCTAAGGATGGAAAACTATGCTAAAATCTAGCATGATACCTATAGCTTTATATAAATTCCTTTAAAATTGAGATGTAAACTATGTCTCTCTATCCAACATAATTGACATAGGAACAATATGAAGACACACAAATCTGATATACATAATATGCTAACTTATCCACCAAATATAAAGTTCTGACCAAAATGAAGGACAAAGTCTTAGTTAATCTATCAATAATGACCCGCACAAAATCATGTTGATTGGAAGCAATAGGCAACCCAGTGACAAAGTCCATAGTTATGTTCTCCAATTTCCACTTAGATGATTTGCAGTGGATTGAGCATACCTGCAAGTTTTTTATGCTCAATCTTGACCATCTAACAGGTGTCATATGAGATCACATGTTGGGCTATACCCTTTTTCATGATTTTTCACCAATACCTCTCCTTTAGCTCTTAGTACATTTTAATGGCTCCTAGTCCTCAAATTAAGCAAACCAAATGGGCCATCTTCATTAACCAAGCCAAGTACATAAAGGAGCTACTCAAAAGATTTGGGATGGATGGATACAAAGTAGCTAGGACCTTAACAAGTGCATATATAAACCTAAATAAAGATGAGTCAAGTAAGCCTATTAATGAAAAGAATAATAAAGGTATGATTGGCTCTCTTTTTTGTCTTACTACTTCTAGACTCAATATTATGTTTAGTGTTTTCTTGTGTGCTAGATTTCAATCTTATCCTAAGGAATCACATTTGAATGCAATTAAGAGAATTTTAAAGTATTTGAATGGTACATTACACTTAGGACTTTGGTATCTTTGAAATTCATCATTTAGTCTTAGATATTCGGATGCAGATTATGCTAGTAGTTTGTTGGATTGGAAGAACACTTCTAGAACTTTCCAAGTTATTAGTGAGTGTTTAGTTTTTTGGTTTAATAAGAAGCAAGTTTTGATTGTCTTAGCCATCGCCAAAGTGGAATATATGGCAATGGGTTATTGTTGCACCCTAGTTATTTAGATCAAATAACTCAAGGATTTTGGCCAAGCTGTTGATCACATCCAACACAAATGCAATAAATCTTTCTAAAAATCTCATCCAATATTCAAAAAGCAAGCATATTAACATTAAACATTAATTTCTTATAGATCATATGCAAAATGGTAATATGGTGTTAGAATTTATTAACACTAACCATCAACTTGTGAACATTTTCACTAAACCCCTTCAAGAAGAAAGGATGAACATCATTAAAAGGGAACTTGGGATGCTTGATGGAAGCTTCCTAGGGTGAAAATGAATCACAATATGTGCATATGTCAATTGATGATTGTTTGATATGCTTGATATGTTTACATGAATAATTTGTTTTGTTTGGCATGCTAGGTGAGTCAATTTTGATGAGCGTTTTAGCTTTTCTATGTTCAAATGCATAAATTGGTCATCAAGACATAAATTGATCACACTAAATTTAGGCCAACTATTTAAAGTTTATTTTTTAAGGTGTTTTTTGAAAATTAGCTCTAAATTGAGATTAAGATTTGCAATCGCGATCTCGATTTTCAAGTCAGTTTGATTTATAAATCTTTCTCCAATAGCACTTGAGACGCCTAAAGTCGCCATTATGACATTTCAAATTTCAAAATTTCAAACCATTGACCTCTCTTCTTTCTAAGAATATTTTGTTTATTACTCATATTTTTGGAAGGTAGCGGTCGCAACACTTAATTCGTGAATGCGACTTGTAAAAATCTAGTAGACATTAACCACTAGTTCTCCAAATCGTGCAACCACTCCATTAATACAATATTTAGCTATTTTTTACCATTTCTCCTCTACTTTAGACTCATTTCCTATCTATTTAAACCCATTTAAACCCTTTTTCCCCTATTTTTCTCAATTTCCCTTTCATCTAACCCATTAATTTCCATCCTTCCCTCCTTCTTCAAATCCTACAACTCTCTTCTCTCTTCTTATTTATCCATGGCTCTTAAAAAGTTTACTTAAATAGAAAAATGAAAGGAAACTGCCTAATCCTCTTCCTCTCCTTCTAGAACCTCTTTGCCTCTACACTCAATGAAAGGAGTGACAAGAGAAGAAAAACATAAATTTGAGGAAAACAAGAAGAAAGTAATTCAAGCAAATAAGATTCCATCAACCTTCCTTCTTGCTACAATTGGTTTAGAGGAAGAAATCAATGGCTATCTTGATAACTTAGGCTAGGTTCCCTTTATTTATAAAAAATAACTAGGTTATGAAGACATTGTATGGGAGTTTATGTGAATAATGAACATAAGCAAAGATATCTCCGCTCTAACAGGTATGTATGGCTTAAATTTTAGATGCTCTAGTAAAGAGTTTGCTATCTCCTACACTAACTATGCTCTTTCTTCAACTTTCAAAAATGAAAAGACACATTTATAAGCTTTAAACTCTTTCAACTTCATCTTTTCTAAATTTTGGAAAACCATTTCTATTGAAAAATGCATAACCCTAAGAAATTCATTACCAAAAACATCAAGACTCCTTTTAGATGGCTTTTTTATTGCATCATCACTTTCTCCATCAATACAAGGGGTGATGGCAATGAGAAAGGCTCACAAAAACACTTATCCTTTCTCTACTGTCTTCTCCAAAAATAACCCATCCAAATAAGGAGATTTGTCATCAATCAATTGGAGCATATGAGCCGAAAGGCTAAATGCCAATTCCTCCTCACCTCTTATGTGATTGCCATTTATAAGCATGTAAGAGCCTTAACTCCTAAGATTGAGGTCAATCTTACCCCAACCCGTCTTCCTAGTTATGATTTTCTTGACCTCACCTATCTCTTGAATGCTAAAGTTATTAGGCCAAACACTTACTTATATTTGTTGGGGCCATAAAACATCATTCAATAAGAGGCTTCCCTTCAGAAGGAAGAAATTGGTTATTAAAGAACATCAAGAAGGTGCATCTTAAGATGGACCTCCATAAGCCCAAAGGTAGAAGCTAAGGCTTCCTCTTCCTCATTTTCTAAATCCTCTAAATCATCCTCCTTTTCTAGGAAAATCTCTAAGATGTTGAAGAAAGTCCTTAAAAGGACTAACTTTCTTCAATACCTTCATTATGACCTTATGGAGATCCAAGAGAAACTTGGACTTGAGACTTGACACCTTCTAGATTTTACTTGTCTTGATGATGAGGAAGAAGAAAAGGCACCTCAAGTTCCACCAAATAAGGAAGAGATACCCCCCAGCGATGTTGAAGAAGAAAATGAAGACATTGATAAAAAGCTTGATGATGATGATGATCTTTAGTTTCCTCTATTTTTCCTTGTTTTGTTTTTCATCTTTCTATGTATTACTTTAGTTTTTTGTTTTTCATATCTTGATAGTCAGGCCCTTTCTTTTAATGTAATCAAACATTGTAGTGTTGTTTTTTAGTTTTTGTGATTAATGACATGAATGATTTGTTTCTATCTTCATTGAATGATTTATAACTTAAAGTGTTTGTCATATTGATTAATTTGTCTCTATTTCTTTTCCCACCTTCCTCTCTTTTTGATCTTGACAAAGGAGGAGAAGTTATATATGTAAAGTACGTGATATTTGACACAATTAAATCCACTTGAACGTATGTTAAATGGATTAATCATTATAATAAGTCAAAGTTAGTTAACATATTGAGGGGAAGTATGTTAAAGGGGAGTATCCATTTAACATTCAACTTTGCCATTCATTTACTTAATATGATCAAAACTAAGCATGATTCACATTTATCCTTTGCATAATTTAATCTATATTATCAAAATCAAAAAGGGAGAGTTTGTTGGACTAGATGGTCAAACCTCTCTTTTGATATTGACAACATAAGACTGAAAGGCTCTAACATTTTATCTAAGTGTTTTGGATGTAGAAGTAAAGTAAAAATTTTATTAGAAGTTGAATGAAGATAAGAATAAAAATTTTTGTGTAAATCACAACAACTACTAAAAGTAAAGTTTGGCATGAAGTGTCCAGTTCAATCTGGGGTCGCCCGATGGGAATCATGACGATTACCTTCAAATGACCTTTAAGGGTTTAAGCTCCCAACTAGACCAAGCCATGCATCATATGACTCATTGGAGATCCAAAAATCATGACAGTGATCCTTTTGGTAGCGATTGTGACTTGCCAAGATTCAAACCTCTATAGCTCTAGTTTGATTTGTAGTGGCTAGTATTACCCAAGTTAGTTGGCGTGATCAAGGCAATGCTCGTGACCTTCAATCCTTCCTAGAGGGATCAAACCGTTACATTTTTTATGAGCCAATGTTGAAGTGTCACGTGTACTAGCCATTAGACACAATTAGAGCTTTCGACTGTAAATAAGCAAAATCTAGACCGAAACTTGAATCATGATTGCAACTAGGTTGTCTTGACTGTGACTTTTATCTGACAAGCATTAAATGTAGATTTTTGCCACCAACTTTAAGATATGGAGATAGTTTTTTTGTAATGATTAGTTTTAGTTATAATGGTCCTTTGGTAGAAGTAACTTATAAATACTCCACTAGATGGATATAAATACAAGAGAATAACATTTACCAAGCCAAAACTCTTACAAATTTGTTTATCAACTCTCTCTTTTATTTACTCTTTATGTTTGAGCTGTACAAGGTTTCGTGTGAGCCTTTAAGCACATTTGGGATTGGATTTAAGAGTGAACCATAGAAAACTCTTGTATAGGTTTGAGTGTGTGCTTTTGGGAAAACACTTTTGAAGTTGTAAGCCTTGTAAAACACAAAATTGTAAAGCTTAGTGTGAGCTTATAAAACACCATTTAATGTTAGTGAAATACCTAATTGGTAAATTGGATAATGGATGTAGGGTTTATTAACACCTAAACCACTATAAATCTTTGTGTTCTCTTTTTTTCTACTTTTTCTCTTTAACTTTGTTCTAAGTGCCTTCCTACTAAAATTTAAATTTCCCACCAATTCAACCCCTTCTTCTTGGTGAACAAGGGTCAATAGCAATCACCCTACCATTCTACATTAGTACACACATTAAACCCACTTTGAAAGCATCATAATACATAGTGTACCTCTATTCACTTGATGGTAAGGTTAAAATGGGATCTAAAATCAACTTGCTCTTCAGATATTAGAAACTAGCTTCGCATTCATTAGTCTATATGAACTTCTGATTCTTCTAAATTAGTCGGGTCATAGGTGCAATAATCTTAGAAAAATCTTGCACAAAATGCCTCTAGTAGCCAGCTAATCTTAGAAAACTACTAATTTCTACAACTGTGGTATGTTTAGGCCATTGTTCTACCACTTCAGTCTTCTTAGGTTCCATTTCCAAACCCTTCTCATATACTATATGACCAAGGAAATGTACCTTGGTAAGCTAAATTCACATTTAGAGAATTTGGCATATAAGTTATGTTCTTTTAAGGTTTGTAGTACCAATCACAGGTGATAAGCATGATCCTTCACACTTTGAGAATAAAATAAGATATCATCAATAAAAAGAATGATTCATTGATCTAAAAAGGGTTGGAACACTCAATTTATCAAGTCCATAAATGTTGTTGGTACATTAATGAGTCCAAATGGCATAACTATGAACTCATAATGCCTATAGAAAATATGAAAGGTTGTCTTAGCTACATCTTGCTCCTTGATTCTCAATTGATGGTAGACAGACCTCAAATCAATTTTGGAGTAGTATTTAAACCATTGTAATTAATCAAATAAATTATCAATTTGAGGTAATCGATACTTATTTTGAATTATAAGCTTATTCAGCTCTTTATAATCAATACATAGCCTTAATGTCCCATCCTTCTTCTTTACAAATAGTATTGAAACACCCAACTAGGAAATGCTAAATGTATAAAGCCTTTGTACAATTGTTCTTGTAACTAGTCCCTCCACTCTTTCAATTCTATTGCTGCCATTTTACATGGTTCTTTAGATATTGGTTCTACTCTAGAAACTTAGTCAATAATTTTCCTTTCTAATGGTAATCCTAGTAGATCGTTAAGAAAGACATCAAGGAATTCATTCACCGATGGTACCATTTTTTATCTTGTTTTGTCCATTTCAAGGTCTTTTACTAATGCTAAGTATCCCTTAAAATAATGTCTCAACATCTTATGTACACAGATGGCAAATATTAGGTTAGAAGAAGCAGATGTCTTATCACCTTGAATGGTGAATTCTATTTCCCTAGGTTTAGCAATAATACTGTTTTATTTTTGCAATCAATCTTGCATAATGTGTGGCTAGTCAATCCATAACAAGAATGGTATCAAAGTCTAGCACATCAAGAATCACCAAAATTATAGGAAGACATCTCCATTCAACAAAGGTGGAACTTGAGATACAATGCATTTTAACCATAACAGGTTGCCTTACAGGAGTACTAACCAATAATGGGCTTTCTAGTTTATGACATACCATACTTGTCCTTAATCGAAAATTGGGTAACACGAAGGAATAAGTAGCATCATGGTCAAACAATACATAAGTGTCAATGCCACATATAGATAATGTACCAAATACTACTGCATTGGAAACCTGGACTACTTGCTAGGTCATGGTAAAGATACGAGCCTAGATAGGTTATCCTCGACCCTGAGAATTAGAATTCTATGGAATAGATCCTTTGCCACCACCTCGACCACTATAACCTCTGCCTCTTAGAAATCCTAGATTGGAATATTGGCCTCCTAACTGAGACATGACCAAGGAAATAGACATATTAGACTGCATTAAAATAGGTGGGGTGATCTAGGGAAATAAGGGTTAACCTCAAACATTAGGGCAGTCCTTAGCTATGTGGCTTGGCTGACCATACTTGATGCATACATCAGTGTCATACATACATTGTCCCTTGTGAGCTCTACCATACCTCTAGCAAGTAGAAGGTTTTGTCTCAGAATGGAATGCCCCTAAACCTTGGTTTACTGTGCCAAAAGACTGGTAAAATTACCTTTATCTCTCTTTTCTTTTCTTACCTAATCCACGGGAAGGTCCTCTCTTTCTACCATTACTTGTACCTTTAGTAGATTTTGCACCTTCCACTATTGTTGCATTAGTGGCACCTAGCTTAATAGGGTAAAAAATCTTTCTTGTCTTGCCCTTCCTGTCTCTTTTCAACTCAATCTTATCATTATGTAATAACCTAGTCTTATGAAACTTATACTGGCCTACTATAACATTTACTAAATAGTAGTGATCATTGAGCCTCATCACATTCCTCTTAGTCTTCTTCTTTGTGCCATAACTCCCACTCATGAATTGGATCAATTCCTTAAACTTTTTTTAGAATTCATCAATATTCTCACCCTCTGATTATTTTTAGCTTATAAAACTTCACCACTTTTTGTTCCCTAACACTCTATTGAAAGGCACAATCTAGAAAAAATTGTAGAAAATTGCTCTATGTCAAATTTCTTAAAAGACCTGTGATATTATTTATGTACCACTCCATCGACCTCCTAAAATATAATGTAAATCCAGTCATTTCAATTGCCACATGATTAGTCACTTTCAAGACATCAGTCAATTTTGTATTGTTCGTAGTTACTCAAAAGGATTACTACCATCAATAAATTTTAGAGGTCTGAACTTGAGGTACTCATATAGCTTGGGAGTGTCAACTACTCTTAAGCCTCATCTTTAAGAATTAAAGCAGGCTATAAAGTAGGTGCTATTTGAGTTGGCCTCTTTAATATATGCTCTAGTACTTGTTGCATCACAAGTAAAGTGGCAACAAGATCAACTTAACGTACTACATTCTCATTTTGGTTCTCTTTGTGTTATTAGGGTTCAAATAGCTTCCCCGGTAGAACCACTATCACTACCAATAGTAGGTTTAGCTACAAGTGCAAGAGTAAGTATTATAGTTGAGCCTTGTGCCTCATATGGTGACTCACCTCGCAATCTAGCTGATTGTCAATGTGCACTCATCCTGAAAAGAGTGAAGGTTAATACCATATAAAATAGAACAAAGTTCTAAATACCATAGGTAAATCACCATCACACAAACATATGATCATGTAGACATATATACTTATCCTATCACTTAGCTCTAAAACAATAAGGAACACAACATTACACAAAATTCTAGTCCCAAGTGAACACCTAAAAGATAAGATGGGCCCAATACTACACTATATTGGTTCTAATCTTAGTACCTCTTACATCATCTAACCCCCTAGGTTCGACCATATAAACCTAGTACTTTGATACCATTCTATCATGACCCATTTTTGGGCCATCCCGACACTAGGTGCTTAGGAGACCTAAGGTCCCCTAAATGGCAGGCTTAATAGTTTATAGTCATTTCATAAAACATTTATCTTAAATACATTAGGCACCTATAAATGGGGATGACTATTCATAAGGTTTGTATCCATTGCATATACATGAACATCACATCTATATTATACATAAATTTTATTACTCATTTTACATCATTTAACTAAGGGATATTCTCCCATAAATTATTGATATAAGCCTATCAGTTAATGTGATTATTAGGAATTTATAAAAGTCCATCGTCTTAATAAACAAAGTTCATAATATATACATATATACATCCTTAAAAAAAAAAAAATCAAAGCATGGTGAGACCAAGCCCTTCTTGTCCTTAGCCTTTGTATATAACCTATAATAGTCAACTAGTTGGGGTGAGCATTTCATACTCAGTGAATAGATAAGCTCATACCCCTCTCAAGCTAAAACTTTATACACTGAAATAAAATACACATATAGGTAATCAATACAAGTCTTAAAATATCTTCATTCACACGAACACATATCATAAATGGAATCTAGGTAACCTAAGTCCATGGGGGAAACCTCACTTAAGGCATTATGGAAGATTTCCTCTCCTTTCCATATGTCAATCCTTTCTCTAGGGGAGTTTCCTTACCTACTACCTTAACAATATATCTCTCTTGGGAAGGCAAGAGTTGCCTCACTAGCTATGCTTTCTCTTACATAGGGGAATGCCTTCACCGACTGTGTCATGCATGCAATCTTTTCATTTAACATTATAATCAATTCACGTCATTGATCCAAACATAGCTAGCCATGTAACAATGGAATCCCCACATCATCCTTAGGATTACCAACACACATAAGCAATATCATTGTTTTCACATATCATCATCACCATCATCAATGCATATGACATTAAAAATATATCTAAGGTCATTTAAAAACATATTTAAATATATGTATAATTATATACTTGGTCATAGTCATAGGTTGTACATCAAACATTGATTACATTGAAACATAGTTTGTGTGATGCGTGAATGCTAAGCTTTGAAAACATAAGGTTACAAAAGAAGGTGTGAGAATATCTACTCACCTCAAGCTATATCTCTTTCCTAATATGCACAAATTCTACTTTTCTTAATCAATATCATAATCTCTAATAGCACCTAGCAACTACACACATATATCAATCAAACTAAGTCCATTTATAAATGAAATAACTTAGCTTTCATTAACATGTCAATGCTCATCTCTACCATAACTAGGTGACAAATACTCTTTTCCATCATGCACACAACACTAATCATAAGTCTAGAGTATCAAAAAAGTCAAAGAAACTCATTAACGTCAATCTTCCTTGCAAAATCTAACTAGTTACATAAGAACACTTATAATGTTCCTTAAGACATCAACTTTGCTTTTAGTATAATGAAGGTGTAAAATACCATTCAAGCTAATTTCCTTCTCAAATAGTAATATTAAAACACTAATAATCATTTAATAAACCATCAAACATGAAGAACCAAAGAGAATAACACATACTCTTTAAGTACATATTAAACTCCTATTGAAGATAACATCACCTTTCATGCCATACCAGCACTAAACTTCATCTCTTCCATCACCACCAAGCTCAAAAATACCAAAACTATGGTAGATTATAACTTACATGAAATAGTTAGGAGAAAATCACCAAGTTGCTTGAAAGATGGAAGAAGATGGATGAGCAAACTTGATTCTCCTAACTTGATTTGGTGGCCATGGATGGAGGGAATATTTTAGAGGGTTTGGGTGAGTTTTGGATTGATAAGAACTAAATAAATCTAGTGTTTAGTCATGAAAATAAGATGAAGAAGGTGGTGAGGCAATTAGGAAGGTGTAAAATGACTTTTTTAGGCATGCTAGATTGTTTAGCAATTAAGCACTTTTGGCTACCAATTAAGATTTGATTGCTAAAAGTTCTTCCTATTTTTCTACATTTCTTATTTTAATATTCTTCCTTGATGCCTAATAATTAATTTCTAACAAAAATATGTAGCCAAAAATGTTATTAAAGTCCACCAAAGTGCATCTTCTAGAGCATATAACTTACGAAAGCAAGCATACAACTTTATGGAAGTTTTGCTTCCAACTCTTCCTTTTTTCCTCCAAGACACTTCAAATACCAACTCTAGAAATTTAAAATTCATCTAAAACACATCATTATTATGTCAGTCAAACGTACATCGACATTGACACATATTAAACAAACATAGGCAACGATATCAAGACTAAGGAACTATGTAACTATCTAACTCATCTTTCCTTCCTTCAATATACTTCAAATACAAATGCTAGGCATATAAAAATCATTTTAAACACATCATTATCATGCCATTTAAATGTACATTAGATACACAGATTAGGCATATATTAAATAAACATAAGCAACAACATCAAAACAAGGCAGCTATGTACCAAACCTTACATCAAAATAATATAATCACACTTCAAACCTTACATAAAATTTCCATGTGTAGATAGACAATTCTTCAAGCATCATTTCCTTATGGCTATGGCATATCTTTTAAGGCATTGTCTTTGTTGTGTGCCTTTACTTTCTTCTTCGGATGTTAATCCTTCAACAAAAGTTGCAAGCTCAAACACACAATCATAATGTTAGAAACTTTTCTTGATTTTGAGATTATTCAAAATAATTATACGATGGAGCACCTTTGGGATTAATAATCTTCCTAAACCAGACTAACATGACTGAAAACTCGTACGTCAACAAGTTTAGAAATTATTAAATCATCAATTAGTATACCAAAAAAAAAGTATATTCGTGAATTGTTGCAGGAGCAACAATTATTGGTAACTTGAAAATATCCTAATAAAATTAAATCACCAATTGATGCATTATAATAATCATTTGTTAAAATATCCTTTTGAATACAAGAAGCTAGTTCATAAGTTGATGTATCTTATAATGATTAGACCAGAAATCTGCTATGTTGTGCATATTTTACCACAATTCAAGGACAAACTTAGGGGTGAACATTATTTAGGTAAAACTAAAAAATCAAATCGGGTTACTAAAATTTTAATTAATTTGATAAGTTTTATTAATCTTTAGATCATTTGATATTTTTTTGAGATAAATTTATATTTTAATTTTTTATTCCATTACCTCTAAAATAATAACTAAATTAATTATTTAATTATATATATAATGAATTATTTATTGCTAATATAGAATATAATGGTATTTAGCAATAATATGTAATCTTAACTTTACTTATATGCAAAATTATAATTATAATTTTCATTAATAATTCATGAAATAATACTATTTTAAATCATAAATAATAATTATTTGCAGGGTGGATTCGTAATGAAGTTAATGAGGGTAAATGCCCCACTGATTCTCCAACTTTTCTTTATTTATATTGATAAATTTTATTTCATCCTCATTAAGTTTTTTAATTTTTCTTACTAGATAATTTTATCACTATTTTATTATTATAAATTTGATTTATTTCAAATCATAACTATACAACGTAGTTAAAATTGGATTATTTTCATCATTTTAATAGTAAATATTGATCATTAATCTATTAATTATAAATATTATTTATAATATTTCAACTCTTTGAGTGTGATTAAACTCTTATTTTGTGCGCTTGCACTTATAGAATTTTTAATTGTTTTGATTTATCTTATATAGAACTAAAATTCGCAACCTCATAATTATAAAAATACCTTGTTCACTACTTGATAAAAAAATTATTATAAAATTTCCAATTTAATAAAATTGAGAACTTATTTAATTATATTGGCATGAATAAAATTCTTGTTTAAATTCATTAATACTGAACTAAAAATACATCTATAAACATTATTGATATTGATTAATATCTATTTATTTTTCTATTTATGTGTCTATTTATATTATTATAAGTTAAATTTACTTTTGAAATTTATGTGTCTATTTATATTAATATAAATTAAATTTACTTTTGAAATATGTATGTAAACTTTATCCCCTTGCTGATAAACGTGTCTAGATCTATCATTAATTATTTGATTATAACTAATAGTCAAACTAATATTTTGGTTTTCAATTATTTTCTTTTTTTTAACTAAATTCAGTTTAGCTTAGCTGCATGTTTAGAAGTAAACAAAAAAAAAATTAATTAGTTAAATTTCAATTTGATTCGTTTTGAATAACTAAAAGCCATCTGTATATAAACTAGCTAAGATTTAACTCTAAATTAAGGAATTTATTCTCCTTAGATTGAAATATTCAATTAAATGGGCATTTTATTTGGGTTCTCAATAGAAAGTAGTTTAGGAACACTGAATTTCAGTGTTGGGTTAGCATAAAAATATATATTTTCAAAAAAACTAAATTCCTAAACCTTTAGATCCCATATTTACTTTTTCATCTATATAGAAAAGTACTCTTCCATCTCAAGAGGGTAGAAAATTTATTTTTATAACTAGAGAAAACAATATAAACATATAAATTCAATATATATATATATATATATATATATATATATATATATA
>CATIWR010207831.1:0-14589 GCA_949677035.1 Omphalea diandra | reverse complement strand
CACACACACACATATATATATATATATATATATATATATATATATATATATATATATATGTATCTATGTGTGTGTGTATGTATGTATGTATGTATGTATGTATGTATATATATACATACATACATACATACATACATACACACATACATACATATATATATATATATATATATATATATATATATATTTATTTTTAAAAAGCAATTTATTGGTCGGACCCACTCTGAGAATACTACATGGATTAATAGTCATAAGTGTTTCTTATGCAATAGTATTAATTTAATCCTCTGACCTGAAAATCATCATAGATTCTAATATGATGAACTTCAGATTTTGATATAATCCAACATTATCTTTAATCAGATGATCATACAAACTAATATTAGACATAAAATAAATCATATAGCAGAATATGAGTGATTGATAAGGAATTTATCCCTCATGTATTTATGAGAAATATATCTTAGGCCTTTCGATAAGTTAGACTGAAGAGATTGTATGACCCTATGGTAATGAATTAATAAAGGTTATCAATGTCATTTTACATCAATCTACTTAAAGATTGAGAAAGAATTGAACTATATAAGGATGAAATGATTCATATCTTATGTTCAATTGAGATATAATATGATAAAGGATTATAATACTATTTGAAAAATAGGTTAGGCTAGATAATTGACCTTCACATAATTGGATAGTCATAATGTCTTGCAAGAGGTCACTTGTGACTTACGAGCTAAAATAGGTTTTTGGGTCACTACCAACATTATGTTAACCTACAAAATCACTGTTGGACTATATTGGTCAAACCTCTCTTTGGATCTTGACAATATAGATTGAACAATTTTAACACTCTACCTAAGTGTTGTGGATGCAACAGTAAAGTTATATTAATGTTGGAAGTTGAATAGAAATAAGAATCCAAATTGGTGTGTCAATCGCAATCGCTAACCATTAAATAGTGACTATTACTCAAAGGAAAGCTTGGCATGAGTTGGATAGTTTGGTTCACGGTCTCAATCATGGTAACCCTTGTGATTGCTACCTTTAAATGAACATGGAGGGATTCAAGCCTCCAGTTTAGCCGAGCCACGTGTCTCATGACTCGTTATAGATCTGAAAATCGAGACAATAATATTACTCGTAACAACCGCGATCTGCCATGCATCACTTCTCCATCACTCCAGTTGAGTTAGAAATGGGCAGTAGCGCTTAGGTCCAATGTGATGATGATAGCTCATACAACCATCTTATAGAGCCCATGTTCTTCAATTCTCCCATAAAGGATACACCATCTACATTTTTGGAAGAGCCAATGTTGAGATGCCATATGCATTAGCCATTAGACATAATTGAAAATCATGACTGCGAACAAGCAAAATCCAAAGCGAAACTTAAGTTGCGATCACAACATTCCTATTTCAATCGTGACTTATTTTATTACCAACTTTGAGATATGAAGCTAGTTGTGTGTGTAACATCTCTTTGATGGGAGTAACCTATAAATACTCCACTAACTGACATAAATGCAAGAGAATAGCATTTACTAAGGCCAAACTCTCGTAAATTTATTTCTCAACTTTTTCTCTCTTAATTACTCCTTATTATTGAGTTGTACAAAGTTTGATGTAAGCTTTAAACACCCTTTGAGATTGGGTTTGAGAGTGATCCAATAGAAAACTCTTAATGGATTTGCATGTTAACCTTGGGAAACACTTGTTAGGTTGTGTGTAAGCCTTTGTAAAACACAACTCATAAAATTTGGTGTAAACTTGTAAAACACCATTGAGTATTTGTGGATCACCCAATTAGAAGATTTGGAGAGTGAATTTAGGTTTAGTTAATATACGAACCACTATAAATTATCGTGTGTTATATTCTTCTCCTACTTCTTCTAATACTTACAAAACAAACCTTCCCTCTAAAAATTTTAAATTTTCCACCAATTCAACCCTCTTCTTGGTACACAAGGCCATAGAATATGCCTAAAATGAAATTGAATTTTTACTACTCTCTCTATTTATAATTAAAATAATTAGAGATATTATCTAAATTATTAGATATTCATTTTGTTTTAAAGTTAAAATGAAATAGGATATTATTTTAACCGTATCTTTTAAGATACAGAGTTAACATAAAAATATCTTAATAGTTAATATATATATATATATATATATATATATATATATACACACAAACGTTTTAGGATTTTCTAAATAACAACAAAACATTCACATTTTAGAAAACATTTAGAGAGAAAGAAAAACTCTAGTGCTAGCACACTTTAGATTTAGAGAAAGCTTATTCGTATGGATACTTGTAAAGAGCGATCATCCTTTGGTGATATCTAAATCCGACTCCCAGCTCGAGGTTGGATGTTACCGGTGTAAACCCCCTTTCAACCTTCTAACAAATATGTTACTTTTGCACAAATTGGTATGATTCACATCTTTTATTTCGATTTCATCAAATCACATGGATCCTTGATGGGGTTTTGTGTAGAAAAAGTTTTGTTTTTCTGTTGTTTTTGTTCTATAAATCCCAACAAGAGGCATGCCAACAAAGTGTAGCCTAGTTAAAAATGCAGAATCCTTAGGTGTGATCGTCGTCTCTTTGATTAGGGCAGGTGAAAGGTATAGGTCATGTTTGTCCATCACTCAAAAAGCTTATGTGTCATCACCGAATTAATCTTCGAGGCCTCCTATAGGAGCATGTGTAAGAAAGTCCGTATCCCAGTCCCCTCCAGATAGGCCACAACCTGGGGATGCAGTGTACAAAGCCACTCCCTAGGAGGACCCATAGCCCCGCTTCTATTTTCAAAGGCGATAATCCCCTGTAAGAAAAAAGAAAAGAATGAACAATAGAAAAATAATTATATGAAGTTACACGTTTATCGAAGATAGAGGGCGAAGGGTTCAAAGAAGTCTGAATCTAAGGACAAAAAAGTAATAAGTCTTAGTCACTAAGGTTTATGCACATGCCTTGAGAAAAATTATGGAGACAAGTTTTTCAAAAAAAAAAAAAAGGTCTAATTTAGCATCCACTAGCAAAGCACTATGAGACTGATAACTTTCCAGAATAAATAAATTGTTCATCTCAAGTATGTACCCTAATTTTTCATGTGTTATCCTAGTAATTAGTTTCAATTCTTTGCACAGGTCATAAATTAAAACCTAAGTGCTTATAAATCAAGGTGACCAACTAGAGCAACTGACAGAAAATAAAATGTTACTAAAAGTAAAGAGTGAGTGTTTTAGAAGTGATCTCTAAACATTTCATAAACTAACATAAGGTTCGCAATCACAAAGGAAATTTTCGGGCAACACCTAAAATCTTTAGTAACATGAAAGGCATGAAATAAATAAAATAAAATAGAAAAAAGGGAAAAAAAATGTCTAATACTCCCGAGGCAGCTCTTGCAAGATGATGGTACAAGTTGTAAACTGTCAGTGTGTCGCCTATTGGGGGGAAGCCGAGTGGGATCATCTTTGCAGTCATGCCCTTCAGTGGGCTCATCTGTGTAAACGCTCACTAGGATTGTAGCTGCTCTAAGGCATCAAATGTCGTGACATCCTCATCAAGAAACTCCTCCTGGACATCGAACATCTCGTTTGTGGTATTCAGCCATGGTAAACTCCAATAAAACAAAGGAGAAGCCTAAAGTTAAGTCCAAAACTTTGAGAGAGAACGAAGAGAGAGAGAGGATAAGCGGCGCAAATAAGGAGGGTCGTTTTCAATGGGGTATATATAGTGGACCAAGTTTGTACATCCCTGGTTGGTCTATACATAACATGTCTGTACAGTCATACCCCTAGGTTGTACAAACCCCTTGAGGTAGGAAGACCCAAGTTGGGCCTTGTGAGCCCAACTTTCCATTTAGCTCCTCAAGCCTTACTCCCTTTTAACTACCCAAGCCAAAATATGTTCCTTTAAGCTCAATTCCTTCCTTTTTACTAAAAGACCTTACCCAAATTTCAATATAGCCAATTTACCAAAATACCCTTAACTCCTCAAGAAAAGCACAAATTGAAGATTCAACAACTTGTGCCACCTAACAAATTACCAAAATACCTATGTCCATAACGAAGTCTAAAAGGGATAATTTTACCCTCTAAATTGATAATAAATTACTAAATTGCCCCTGAATGCTTTAGAGGCTAAAAGACCAAAAGAATTACCAAAATACATTCATTGCTTTCAAAGCACCCAGAGAGCACCCCAAACTTCCTTATGGAAATCAAGTTGCCCAAATGTCCTTCAATGACAAACTTGACCTCCTCTGAGGTCTCAAAAAATATTTTTCAAGGAAAACTTCTTCATCCTAAAAATGTCAGAACCCGTAAAAGCAATTCTTATAACATCAGGATCTAAGGCCATTGTCATGAGACAAAAATGAACCATAATAGCCAAAAGGGCTACACAAGCATTAACTCATTTTTAGAAAGTGCCAAAAAGGACCGAATGAACAAAAACCATCCATGAGCCACTAGTTAGAAGAATTGAAACACTCACAGGGAGAAGATTCAAGGACACTATCGACTAAGAAAAGCCAACCATCAAATTGTAAAACTTCATACCTACTAAAAAGCTGCTAGAACTACTTCAGTATTTACTAAAAAATTATTGAATCATACAAAACCCTGGTACCTACTAAAGAGCTACCAAAACTACTTTAGTACCTACTAAAAAACTGTTGAAGCATACAAAACCCTGGTACCTACTAAAGAGTTGCCAAAACTACTTTAATACCTATTAAAGAACTGTTGAAGCATATAAAACTTGGTATCTTCTAGAGAGCTGTTAGAACAACTTTAGTACCTACTAGAAAACTATTGAAGCAGACAAAACTTAGTGTATGCTAGAGAGCTGTTAGAACTACTTCAGTTTATGCTGGAGAACTGTTGAAGCATATAAAACACCTAGTACCTGTTAGTAAAGCCACCGTAAAAGTCCAGTATATGCTAGAAAGCTATTGGAACTATACCAAACATATTGGTACTTTCTAGAGAGCTACCAAAACTAGCTTGAATACTTGTTCAATAAGCTGCTATAAACCTATATCCTTTGGTATCCTTACTAATGTTTACATTTCATACATCATTTTGTCAAGACTTGTTTAAACAATCATTTCTCAAATGTTATTTTTCAAGCCCCATAAAGCATCGAGCAAACTGTAAGCATCAAATTATGAACCTCTGAATGCAAAGCCTGATGTTGAAAATCACTAAATACATTTCTAAAATGCAAGGAAAATTGCCAAAAGAAGAGATAAAAGCCTTAGAAGACCTTGGAAAAGTCCAACACCAAGCCCATACAACTATATCCCTGAGTAAATGGGTTGTATAACCAATTAAACAAAGTTGAATATCCTAATAATTAAGGTTGTACAACCCTCCCTTAAACCTTAACCCCTATAACCTTCTAGAATTAGCCCCCCTTTAAACCCTAAGGTTGTACAACCCAAACAAATGGATGTACAACCCATCATTGACTATACAACCCACATGCAAATCCTAATTTTAGAAGATTCATCTCCCTCTCAGTTATTGGATGAAGATAAGTTACGACCAAAATAATTTTTGGCTCTATTCATTCATCCATCATCTATAGATACTCCTCTTATTTGAAGAGAGGAGGAGGCTTGAAAATCTTAACAAAACTCTGCCAAATTCTCCTTTAAATCACACTTAGTGCAGAAACCCTAAACCCTAACTCATTCCTAAGGTATAATAAGGATTATCTTTGTATTTTATGCATTTCGTAAGCATTTTAAAGGAGAGTATTGAATTTGTGAGCCTCTGAGGGTAAGAGAATACTTAAAGGCATCCTGGGAAACCCCATTCCCACTTTCTTCTTTTTTTTTCCTTCTTTTTTTTATGTTTTTTAAGAACCTGCGAATCTGGGGCTGTATAGACTTGAATGTAGTTTGTACAGCCCAAGAACTACGCTGTATAACCCTATTTTCCAGCAATTGTAAAAATCTCTCTTTTCTCTTATTGGATTTCTTTTTTTCAGTACAACTTTTTATGGTCTTTTGTAACTCCAATGGTAGAATATGATGAGGCTTAATGGCCTAGGACCCCAACTCACTTCAAAAATGGAGTTTTTAATAGGTTTTGAGGTGGTTTTCATGTTTTATTTTGTGTTAATGTTTGTGTTCTTTAATTTTTTAGTGTAATGGTGGCTATGATTATGTTTTGATCACTTTTAGGCAGTGACCAAGTGAGGAACTTAGAGTTCTAAGGATCTTAACAACTCCTTTTGTGTTTATGTTTAAAGTATGTGAATGATGTTTTAGCTATATAATCCTTCACCTTGATTGACATCCTAACCTTTTTGATGGTTAGTGATATGTATGGATGCTTAGCTCTTTATGAGAGGGAGGGTTTGTCAACCCTAGCATCTCTATTATAATGAGTTTTTGCCTTATGCCATTCAATGACCTTCAAGCACCTTGCATTGCATGTTTGCCTCTTTTGATGCTCATGGTTCATGTATTTTGATATTGTTTTACATGTTGATTTAAAATGATGGGATATGTTGTTAAGGACTTAGAAGCATACTAGGCATCTTTTGCATGGAAGAGATGATAATAGATGTTATATTCATTCCTTGTGCTTTAAGTTTACTTGTTTTGTCTTCTGTTTATTTCATTTACTAACTTGTTCTTTTCTTTTGGGTGTAGGTGTCTTGTTTGAGTTAGACCATGCTTATGGTCATAATTATTACCCTAAATGGTTATAAATGATTGTAATGAATGGATGTATGGATATGCATGATGACCTCTATGCCATGTCACATGATCTCACACCCCTCTTTGGAATGTTATGTCATATGATGAAGTGCATGATACCCCTTTGCCATGATGATGACCCCTACCCTTTGAAGTTAATAACTTGATTCGTTTAAGTGGATTGTGGTTAGATGCATATTTAGGAGTGTTGATCAGACTAATCAATAACTTGATTAAAATATTAAAAGAGAATCGAAGATGTTCGAAGGCTGGATCCCAATATCCAAAAAGATTTAGGAGTGTCTAACCTATTCCCCAAGTCATACCCAATTTTTGAAGCCAATCTCTGATGGTGTGAAAACGAAATAGGTCTTCTAATTGACTTAGATTAGGTTCAGATTTTGTTGTCCCCAGATTCTTGTCTAAACTAAAGTCAGATGACGACTCCACATTTTCTAGGGATAATACCAATGTATTGTCCCATATTTGGTCCCATGATGACCATTATTTTGGACTAAGGGTTTTGAAATCACGCAAGGTCTAAAAGGATCTCTTGTTGGTCCAAGCATATACCATATCTTAGAGTCATTACCAATGTAAAGACCCCTTGTCTTCTCGATTTCTCGTTGATTGAAAGAATGAAGTCACAAGTAATGTTCTACTAGTTTGAGCGTAACCACAAAAAATTGAGGTGCTCACAAACAATAGTAGGTCATTATAGACAAACAAAATTTATGCTCATGGTTGTTATTTATTATTACCCTGTGGTTGGCCAAATAAAAAGGACACATAAAAGGTAGGCTATTATATGAACTGTACATGTGGGCATGTTTGCATAGGTTGTACTAGTTATACAGTGTTTGAAAAGCATATTTTTGCTCACAATCGTCGGTCCTAATTAGTCATTAAATATGCATATATGATTCTAAGTTTTGAAAAAAAAAAACTTGCATCCTATTACATGGGTTCAATAAGTTTATTGATTATATCTCATCAATTTTCAAATTAATTTGTGAGCTTTGGATGTGAAATTGCAAAATGTTCTTACACAGGAAAGTTGGAATTAACATATTAAATAGAAATTTTGCAATAAATAAAATAATTTTGTCTAATAGTATATTTTGGGAAATAAAAATGAGCCTTAAATCCCAAATTTCGAGTTATCCACAGTCCAACTATCTAAACTATGGCCTAAGGCCATGGCCTGGACCGTTGCCTTAGCATTGTCTGGACAGTTACCTATGCAGTGGCTTGAGTATATTCGGTGGGAACCTGGCTCGTACTTGGGCACAACTTAGGCTCGACAGGCTAGCTGCTATTTAAGGCAGCAATCGGGCAACCACAACAGCTCTATTTTTATTTTTTATTTAAAAATATTATTAAAATATATTTTTGACCATACCATTTCATATTTTTGTTGATTTAAAATCAATAAATATAACCATTAATCTAATCAAATAAATTTCATTCATTTAAGATTATAAAATAATATTCTTTTACCCATCAAAATAGTCTGTTTAGTTATTAATCAAAACTCTTTTTTTTTTTTTTTATTTATCATATGATTTATCTCTTTTTAATCTTAATAGACGATAAATATTTATATTTGAATAATATTTAATAATTCTCTTTTTAATATTTTGTTCTTTTAATATATTCTTTAATATAATATTTTCATTTTAACATTAATTTTAATATTTCTATTTAATATTATATTTAAATATCAAATATTTTATTTTAATATTAAATTATTCAATAGCAATTATTAATTTATTAATAATAAATAAATAAATATTAAATTAAAATATTATATTATTATATTTATATTAAATTTAAATTATTTATTTTTATTTAATATTATATTTATATTAAATTTAAAATTTAAAATATTTATTTTTTAAATTATTCTTTTGATTAGTAGCAATCCAACAATCATAAAAAAAAAAAAAAACACATAAGATACAAACTAAATTCATTCTCAATAATTGCATCATACAATCAATATATTTTAAATATAAGTGGCTTCATACCACCTTAGGAAAATTAATAATAGAGTATAAACTATTTATACAATCATGTGCAAAAAAAAAAAATTCTTAGCCAAGATCACATATATGAAACATGATAATTGAATAAAAAAATCAAAACCATTTTAATTAGAATTTTTACCTTGAGTTCTTTGACAAAAAAAAAAAAAAAAACTTCTTCATCACCGGGCAAGTTATAGCAAATGTTAAGATATCCACTTGTCTAACCTCTGACGGAAGTCCACATAGAAATGAAAAGAAACAATACCAAAACTTTCTACGCTAAAAGATAATTTTTTGGTGGAAGAGAATAAGTGACAAGACTTATGCTAGTGGCAAAAGATATATTTATAGCCTCACTAAATTATGTTAAGGCTACATCTCTAATAAGGTGTTTTATCACCATGCTCTTTTACGGTGACCAACCATGCTAGGTCAAATGATCCTCAACCATTCGACAATTCTAGGCCAAATGGCTTTATTCTATATTGTGTAGGCTTTTTAGCCCATTTTACTTGGATGAGAGAGAACAAAAAAAGCGATAAAGAAAAAGAAAAAGGATTAATTTTTTTAAACCATATTATCAAATACAATTTTTATTTATCTTAATTTTATCAAATTTGACAAATGATTTAAAATTATAATTGTTTTGTAAAATTAAGAAATAATTACAAAATTTACAAGTTTGGCTACAATTATAAATACACATAAAGTTTTAGATTTCAAAATTAATATACTTTTTTTTGTTACATAAAAAAATAGTACTCGTATAATAAATATATATTATTCAAATTGGTTGATTATAAAGATTTATCAAATTATGAAGATTTCTTTCTAAATTTGAAACATATAAGGAATTTTTTAACTTCGTGGAAAATATTTTATGGTGACAATAATACTAAATGACTTAATAATATATGAAAGATTCAAAAAATGATTTGCCCTCTCTTCCATCTTTACATTCGTGGTTCGCGCACGCGCGCATGTGTGTGTGTGTGTATATATATATATATATATAAGAAGAAACTTAATAGAATTAAATTTTAAATTATTTCTAAGAATTTATTGAGCTTTCTTATTTTTATGAAATTGCAAATATTAATTTCGTGTAAATGAAAAATATTTTAAAATAAAATTAATATTTATAAAATCTTTTGGTAAATGAGTAATGTAAAAAAGATTTACCTAAATATTTTTTATATTATTTGTTACATATAAATTACAACTAACTATTCAACTTCTAACATATGGTATATTTGATTTTATAACTTAATAAATTATCATAACTGATTTAATAATGAATATGAAATATGAAAAATTTTATAATTATTTTAATTTTAATTATCATTAACACTTAATAAAAAAGTAAAATTCAAATTTTTTAAAATAGAAAAATGTAATAGTTATCGATGTAAATAAATGATGTGTCAAATAAATTATAAGATTAGATTTAAAATCATAAGCCTAAATGAAAGATGAAGTTAGATTCTACACTAAATTTTAAGGCTTTTAATTTTAAATTTCAATTTATTTTAAATTTTATCGTAATAAAGGTGAAGTTAGAGGTGAAGATGGATGAGAATAAGAGCAATTATAGTCCCATTTCTATTTTTTTTATTTACTTTTAATAAATTCAAATATGTATTTTAAGGACAATTTTATTATTATTTTATTTTTTATCTTATTATATGAAATTATATATTTTTATGGGCAATTGCTCTCTTTTTGTGGGTATTTTCTTCCCTATATAAGTATGTTTCTTTTATTTTTTCTATTTTAATTTTGAAATATTATTATCTACTTTGAATGCAGTCTTTCAAAATAATATGATAATTTTAATAAAGAATTATATTCAGAAAGATATTGTCTATACAATTTAAAAATTTATAGAAAATTTGTGTAAATTTTGAAATATTCACAATATTATAAAATTTAATTATAATTTCTTGATATTAATCTTATTGATTATTGTTGGACTAGGGTAGTTAACCCCAAGTTTTGGACCTCTTTGGATCTTGACAAAAGAGATTGATCACGTCTAATGTTTCAAATTAGTGTTGTTTTGCAGCCTTTAGTTTTTATCTAAGTTGGAAGTTGGATGTAGCTCAAAATTTTCAAAGTATGTAAAAAGTCTTCTAAATCGCAACCGCTACCTTAGATTCGTGACCGCAATCCATTAAAAGACTTCCAATAAGTCAGGCAGGTGAAATCACAGAGCCATTCTAGGCTACGATTCATCCAAATGATGTAGTCCAAAATTGGCAGATGAATTCGCGGTGTGTGTCTAGCCCTAGTCGCGACCGCGAATTTTGAAGTAACTCAAGAGGGAAGCGAGTCCATAACCACAACATGACAAGTGTCCCAGCAGGCCGTTGGAAGTCAAATTTCGTGGAGGCATCTTGTTGGTAGCTACCGCGAATCATGAGGAAGAAGATGACCATCTTTAGCAGATGAATTCACGTCCTTCTGTCGCAGCTTGCACAAGAAAGCTCGCCACCGCGAGTTCTGAAAGCAGGTGAAAGGCAACGGCTACATTTTCCTAGTAAACCAATCAGAAGTTGCCACGTGGACTAGCCGTTAGACATAAACGAAGTTTTTCTTAAGGAATTTGGATTTCGTGATCGCGAATAAAGACTATCAAGCATTTAATGCAAAAATCTGTCTAGCACACTTTGAAGATCTTGTACCAGTTTTATTGTAACGTCTCTTTTGGTGGGTAAAGGCTATAAATACCTCACCAAACAGATGTAAATGCAGGAGAATTAATAACTTTATAACCAAACTCTTGCAATTTTGCTACTCAATCTTTTCTCTTCTTTAATTGATTGTTTGGTGTGAGCATAAATACCATGTTTAAAGGTTGTAGTGTTAGCCTATTAAAACACTCTAGAGAGGTTGTTGTGTGAGCTTGAAAAACATAAGTGTAAAGGTTATTGTGTGAGCCTTAGAAAACACAAGTGTAAAAGTTTGGTGTGAGCTTTAAAACACCATTGATAGTTAGTGGAATACCTAATTGTTGAGAATTGGGGAGTGGACGTAGGAGCCTCTAAAACACAAGTGTAAAGGTTATTATGTGAGCTTTAGAAAACACAAGTGTAAAAGTTTGGTGTGAGCTTGAAAATACCATTGATAGTTAGTAGAATACCCAATTGCTGAGAATTGAGGAGTGGACGTAAAGTCGATTATACCCGAACCACTATAAATCGTGTGTTTTCATTTCTCTTCTACTCTTTTATTTTAATTTTTACACATCAATTCAACCCCCTTTCTTGGTGCTACAGACCAACAAGTGGTATCAGAGCAAGGTTTCACAATCAAACCTTCATTGGGTGAATAAAGATCATGGCACAAGAAGGAATTCACACACACCTCAAACCCTACTTTGATGGAGATAACTATACTCACTAGAAGTATAGGATGGAAATTTACCTTAACACAGATGTGATGGATCTTTGGGATGTTGTAGTTAAATAATAAAAGTCACCCACCAAGGTAGTGGATGGAAATGAAGAACTCATTCTAAGAGAAGAGTGGATTGAAGCACATAGAAGATCAAATGGCAAGAATAAGAGAGCCATGTAAATTCTTCTAAGCTCTCTTTCAAGAGAAGAGATTGGAAGAGTACAACATTGCCAAACAACTAATGGGATATGGAAAGCATTAGAGAACTATCACGAAGGCACCACATTGGTGAATCCAGCCAGCTAGAAATGTATGTGACGAAATGGGAGTTGTTCATGATGAAGGAGAATGAAAGCATCACCGACATGACCAATAGACTCCTAGCAATCATCACCAATATGAAAAAGTTTGAAAGGATTCTCACAAATCATGAGGTAAACTCCAAAATGTTGAAATCTTTGCCTCTTGAAAAGTTTGGTGCTAAAGTGTGCAGTATTCAAGAATCCAATCCAAAAACAGGGAAGGTGCAAATAAATGTCTTGATAGGCAAACTCTTAACTCATGAGTTTTCCTTAAAGAAAGATGAGGAGATGAAGAAAATGAGAAGTCAAGGAGAAAAATCTGAAAAACTTGAGAAAAGAACCTTGGCATTCAAATCCTCAATAAAGGATAAAGAAGTAGAAACTACCTCTAGTGATGAAGAAAGTGACAATGAAGAAGAAGAGCTAGCAATGCTCTCAAAAAGGACCAAGGAGTTAATTAGAAGAAGAAATGAAAGAAGAAGCTTCAAGAAGACAACTCCTAATCCTAAAGAGAAATCAAATGAAGTCACTTGTTATGAGTGTGGCAAGCAAGGCCACATCAAGCATGATTGTCCCAAGCTAAAGAAAAAGAAGAGATGGGACAAGGAGAAGAAAAAGAGTTTCTCAGCCACTTGGGATGACAACTCAAGTGAATAAGAGGAATAAGGAGAGGTGGCCAACATATGCTTCATGGCACTAGAGGACTCTTCACAAGAGGTAAGTACATCTTCCCACTCTAATTCTGATTATGAGGTAGATGATATAGATGAAGAGCTTTTAGAAGCTCTAACTATGAAGTGTGATAAGTATAAGTCATAAATTAAAACCTATAGGAAGAAGTGCTCTAAACTAGAAGATGAATACAAGTCTCTAAATGAGCTTGTAAATGAATTGAGTACTTCTAATGAAGAACTCAAGAAATCTATTGAAAAATTATCTACATCATCTTCTTCCTTAACCTCACTTAGAAAGGAGAATGACTCTCTTAAAGGATACATTATGGAGCTTAGAAGCTCAATCTCCAAATTTCATAAAGGAAAAAAGGCTTTAGACACTCTTATTGTGTCACAAAGACCACCTTTAGTTAGGCATAGTCTAGGTTTTAATGGAACTCCCTCTACATTTACAACTACATTTGTTAGAGCTCCACAACCTCAAACTTCAAGCATTGAGGTGATTGGGAAGAAAAGTGCTCCTAGCACTAAGCCTCCTAAGACTAAAGGCAAAGGAAAGGCTCCCCAAAGCTCTAGAGCTAAGACTCAAAGAGCCAACCATGCTTACATATATAACAAAAGGCATGGTCATCCTCATAAAAATCCCTCTACTCCTACTCATCATACATGCACATGCATGCATTCACGTGACCATGGTATGAGAAAGCCTCCTACTCATACTAAGTTCATGCATAGGAGAAAGACTAATAAGTCTAATCTCCAATGCCACTATTGCATGAAATAGGGGCATATCAACATACATTGCTTTATTAAGAAGGCTCACCTCAAGTTAGAGGTCCCTTCAATCACTAACCCTCTAGGACCCAAGTATGTTTAGGTACCAAAGAAAAGATGATTTACTTTTATTTTGTAGGGAAATGTGACTACCACCAAAGCAAATAATTGGCATATGGATAGTGGTTGCTCAAAGCATATGACCAGAAATAGAAGACTATTCACATCACTTAAAGAGAAAGAAGATGGAGATGTCACATTTGGTAACAATGCCAAGGGTTGGGTAATTGGCATTGGTACCATAGGCAAGGATGGTTGTTCATTAATTGATAATGTCTTATTAGTTAGTGGCTTACAACATAATTTATTGAGTGTAAATCAATTGTGTGACAAAGGTAATAAGGTCACCTTAGATCCGAAGGAATGTTGAGTCACCACTTTGGTGGATGATGAGGTTATTTTCAAGGGTGAAAGGAAAGGCAATACCTACTCAATTGACTTAGACAATTTGGCTAACCAATCTTTAAAGTGTCTCATGTCTTTAAGCAATGAAGCTTGGTTATAACATAAAAGGCTTAGGCATGCAAGTATGAATCTTCTTCAAAGCCTATCCAAGGGGAAGTTGGTGGAAGGCCTTCCTAAGCTAAATTTCACTAAAGACAAGACATGTGGCCCAT
>CATIWR010207805.1:0-42126 GCA_949677035.1 Omphalea diandra | reverse complement strand
AATCCACACACACCTCAAACCCTACTTTGATGGAGCTGACTATACTCACTGGAAGTATAAGATGAAAATTTACCTTGACACAGATGTGGTGGATCTCTGGGATGTTGTAATTAAAGAATGGAAGCTACCCATCAAGGTAGTGTATGGAAGTGAAGAACTCATTCCAAGAGAAGAGTGGGTTGAAGCACATAGAAGATCAAATGGCAAGAACAAGAGAGCCATGACAATTCTTCTAAGCTCTCTTTCAAAAGAGGATACTACAACATTGCCAAATAGCCTATGGGATATGGAAACCATTAGAGAACTATCACGAAGGCACCACATTTGTGAAATCCAGCCAGCTAGAAATGTATATGACGGAGTGGGAGTTGTTCATGATGAAGAAGAATAAGAGCATCACCGACATGACCAACAGACTCCTAGCAATCGTCACCAACAAGAAGAAGTTTGGTAGGATTCTCACAAATCATGAGGTAAACTCCAAAATTTTGAAATCTTTGCCTCTTGAAAAGTTTGGTGCTAGACTATGCAGTATTCAATAATCCAATCTAGAAATAGGGAAGGTGTAAACAGATGTCTTGATAGGCAAACTTTTAACTCATGAGTTAGCCTTAAAGAAAGATGTGGAGATGAAGAAAATGAGAAGTCAAGGAGAAAAATCTAAAAAACTTGAGAAGAGAACCTTGGCACTCAAATCCTCAATAAAGGAGAAGAAGGTGGAAACTACCTCTAGTGATGAAGAAAGCAACAATGAAGAAGAAGAGCTAGTAATGCTCTCAAAAAGGACCAAGGAGTTAATGAGAAGGAGAAAAAAGAGAAGAAGCTTCAAGAAGACAACTCCTAATCGTAGAGAGAGATCAAATGAAGTCACTTATTATGAGTATGGCAAGTAAGGCCACATCAAGCATGATTATCCCAAGCTAAAGAAAAAGAAGAGATGGGACAAGGATAAGAAGAAGAGTTTCTCCACCAATTGGGATGACAGCTCAAGTGAAGAAGAGGAAGAAGGAGAGGTGGCCAACATATGCTTCATGGCACTAGGGGACTCTTCACAAGAGGTAAGTACATCTTCCCACTCTAATTCTGATTATGAGATAGATGATATAGATGAAGAGTTTTTAAAAGCTCTAACTATGAAATGTGACAAGTATAAGTCACAAATTAAAACCTATAGGAAGAAGTGCTCCAAACTAAAAAATGAATACAAGTCTCTAAATAAGCTTGTAAATGAATTGAGGGCTTCTAATGAAGAACTCAAGAAATCTGTTGAAAAATTATCTACATCATTTTCTTCCTTAGCCTCACTTAGAAAGGAGAATGACACTCTTAAAGGAGAATTCATTGAGCTTAGAAGCTCAATCTCTAAATTCCATAAAGGAAAAGAGGCTTTAGATACTCTTATTATGTCACAAATACCACTGTTAATTAGGCATGGTCTAGGTTTTAATGGAACTCCTTCTACATCTACAACTATATTTGTGAATCATCTACTCCTCAAACTTCTAGTATTGAGATAATTGGGAAGAAAAGTGCTCCTAGCACTAAGCCTCCTAAGCCTAAGGGCAAAAGGAAGGCTCCTCAAGGCTCTAAAGCTAAGACTCAAAGAGCCAACCATGCTTACATGTACAATAAACAGCATGCTAACTCTCATAAGAAATTTTCTACTCTTACTCATCATACATGTACATGCATGCATTCATATGATCATGGTATGAGAAGGCCCCTTACTCATACTAAATATGTACAAAGGAGAAAGGTTAACAAGTCTAAACCCATTATTGCATGAAATATGGGCATGTCAATATTCATTGTTATATTAGGAAGGCACACCTCAAATTAGAGCACCCTTCTACATCTAACCCCCTAAGACCCAAGTATGATTGGGTACCAAAGAAAAGGTGATTGACTCTTATTTTGTAGGGAAATGTGACTACCACCAAAGTAAGTAATTGGCATGTGGATAATGGTTGCTCAAAGCATATGACTGGAAATAGAAGACTATTCACATCACTTGAAGAGAAAGAAGGTGGAGATGTCACATTTGGTAACAATGCCAAGGGTAAGGTAATTGGCATTAGAACCATAGGTAAGGATGGTTGTTCATTAATTGATAATGTCTTATTAGTTAGTGGCTTACAACATAATTTATTGAGTGTAAGTTAATTGTGTGACAAAGGTAATAAGGTCACCTTTGATTCTAGGGAATGTTGAGCCACCACTTTGGTGGATGATGAGGTTATTTTCAAGGGTGAAAAGGAAGGCAATACCTACTCAATTGACTTAGACAATTTGGCTAACCAATCTTTCAAGTGTCTCATGTGTTTAAGCAATGAAGCTTAGTTATGGCATAGAAGGCTTGGGCATGCAACTATGGATCTTCTTCAAAGGTTATCTAAAGGGAAGTTGGTGGAAGATCTTCCCAAGCTAAATTTCACTAAAGACAAGACATGTGGCCCATGCCAAATGGGGAAGCAACACCATGCCTCTCATAAAGCCAAAAATGTTGTAAGTACATCTAGACCACTTCAACTTACCCATATGGACTTAATAGGACCTACTAAAAGTGCTAACCTAGGTGGAAAACATTATGCACTAGTACTTGAAGATGATTACTCTAGATTTACATGGGTATCCTTCTTAGCTCATAAGAATAAATCATTTGATGCTTTTAAAAGTTTTACAAAAAGAGTTCAAAATGAAAAAGGTTACTTCATTTCTTCTATTAGAAGTGACCATGGAAAAGAATTTCAAAATGAATCTTTTGATAACTATTGTTTAGATAATGGAGTTTTTCGCAATTTTTCAACTCCTAGAACACCACAATAAAATTGTATTATAGAGAGGAAAAATAGGACTTTGGTAGAGATAGCTAGGACAATGCTCAATGAGTATTCATTACCTAATTACTTTTAGGCTGAAGCCATCAAGACCTCATGTTATATTGCAAATAGAGTTTTCAAAAACCCATTCTCAATAAAACATCTAATGAGCTATGGAATGGTAGAAAACATAAGATTTCATATCTAAGAGTTTATGGAGGTAAGTGTTAAAATATGAATACTATGGATAATCTTAGTAAATTTGATTCCAAGACAAATGAAGGAATCTTTTTAGGTTATTCCACCTCAAGCAAGGCATATAGAGTCTTCAATAAATGTTCAATGGTATTTGAAGAGTCTATGAATGTTATCTTTGATGAGTCTAGTAAACTTGATCTTAGGAAAGGAGTATTTGTTGATGATCTTGTAGGTAATCTTAAAAAGCTAGAATTGAAAGATACTACAAGAAGAAATGATAAAGATAAGGAAGAAAGTGAATCATCAAGGATGGATGAGGAACTACAACATCAACAAGAAGATGAACCAAGACAAGATCTACTCAAAGAATGGACATTCTCCAAGTATCACCCCAAGGACTTGATTATTGGTGATACCTCTAAGGGAGTAAGTACTAGATCTCAACTTCATCATTTAGATAATAATCTTGCATTTGTTTCTCAATTAGAGTCGAAGTCGATTGATGAAGCTGTTGATGATGAAAGTTACGTACTTGTTATGCAAGAAGAACTCAACTAATTTGAGAGAAATAAAGTATGGGAACTTGTTCCTAACATCCAATTATAGGTAGTAAGTGGGTGTTTAGGAACAAGTTAGATGAGCAAGGTGTCATCACAAGAAACAAGGCTAGATTGGTTGCTAAGGGATACAACCAAGGAAAAGGCATAGACTATGATGAAACCTTTTTCCCCGTAGCAAGATTAGAGGCTATTAGGATTCTCTTAGCATTTTCATGTCATATGAATTATAGACTTTTTCAAATGGATGTTAAGAGTGCATTTTTAAATGGCATTATTGATGAGGAAGTTTATGTTGAACAACCTCTCGATTTTGAATCATATTGTTTTCCAAACCATGTTTTCAAATTAAACAAAGCCTTGTATGGATTGAAACAAACTCCAAGAGCTTGGTATGAAAGGCTTAGTTTGTTTCTTTTACAAAATGATTTTGAGAAAGGAAAGGTTGATACTACATTATTTGTTAAAAAGCACAAACATGACACTTTAATTGTCCAAATTTATGTTGATAATATTATCTTTGGTGCTATTAATGAATCCCTTTGTGAAGATTTTGCTAAGTGTATGACTAGAAAATTTGAAATGAGCATGATGGGAGAGCTCTCTTGGTCTACAAATCAAGCAACTCATAGAAGGGATCTTCATCAACCAAGCCAAATACACAAAGGAGATACTAAAGAAATTTGGTATGAAAGGATGCCAAGTAGTAAAAACTCCAATGAGTAGTACTATCAAGCTAGACAATGATGAATATAGTTTAAATTTACTGTTTCTCAAATTTGATTATTGTATTATTAAAACACTAATGTGTTATGAATTTCTCACTATGGGAATTAAGGTTTGAAATAATAGAGGATTATACAAGAAAATTTTGCAATTTATCCTAAAGAAAAAGCAAAAATGTAATGAAGGAGAAGAGGAAAAGAAATATGTGAACGTGACCAATTTTGGGCTATTCATAGACAGATGGCTAACTTTGGGTTTGAGTTTTGGGCTGCTCAATACCAACGGCTTAACATGTTGATGTGAGATTTTGAGCATCAACATTAGCCCAAGGTTCAATGATCTTCTCTGATACAACCCAATCGAATATGTTGCTTTTTTTTATATATATGAATAATTTTTTTATTTATTTTGTGTATTAGATTTGGATTTTCTCGAGTTTGCAGCTCCTACAATTTCAGCATCATTGGATCAAAATTTATCGATTTTTTTTTTTGCATGGTATATGTATTTATTACATTTTTTTTAAAAAAAATTTTTTTTCCCTCTCTTTCCCTCTCCAATTGATAGAAATGAAAGACCATTGTCTGGCATATTATAATGTTTTATCCTTTTACTTTATTCATGTGGGGAATACTATTGAAATAATAATTGAACAGCAAATTATTGGAGGAAACAATGGAATGCATAAAAGAATATAATCTCTAATAAGACTTTATAGTCATGAGCAAAGTTAGAGTTTATGGTTAAGGAAGCATAACTAAGAGTTTATACTCGCGTGTATGCATATACATGTGTAAATAAATATGAAATTTTTATGAATCAAAGTATTGTCAGATAAACTTTAAATTTTAAGTTTTTTTTTAGAAATTTTAGAAATCTATTAAGAGCATTTGTAACAACTTCCATAAGAATGATTTTGAATGTCTTATCAATATAATTTGAACCTGAAATTTCTTAACGAGCATTTGAATCTTCACATATTTTCCTTTAAAATAATTTTTTCGTATGATGTTTAAAATTTTTTTATTGTATTGGGTGTATATACATATTCAATTCATAACTTACACTTAATTATGAAAATAATAAAACAGTATTTGAAGATGGCTAATTATGAGTATATCAGTAATTCTCTCTATGTAGGTATAGATAATTTTTTATTCTTTCCATTTCGTAAAATAGGTATACTTTCCTTCTTCATCTATTTAAAATTATAGTCCATTTTCTTTTTTTATAGTATAATTAATTTCTTAATTTCTAATATACCCTATTTAATATGTTTTGTGATCAATAAATATGAACTATTATTATTTAATTATAGTTTAAATAATATGAACTTTCTTATTTAGTATAAGAGTATATTAGAAAAAACAAGAAAAGTTAATTGTTTCAACGATACTAATTAGGTTTTCTTAATATTTGATAAGCAAGTCTATTTTTATAGTATGAAGGAATTTTTTTTAACTAACATTGTACATATATATTCAGTTCAACAAAGAACTTTTTAATTATAAAAATCAAATTTTATCAAAACAAATTGTTATAAGCTAGAGTTTATAATTAAGAGACAGAAATAAAAGCTTACTCACACGCATAAATACACACACACACACACACACACACACACACACACATATATATATATATATATATATTGTAGCTCAAAATATTATATATGATTTAAATCTTTAAAAATTAAATTTTTTAAAAATAAAAAAATGTTAAAAGATCTTGCAACAAAACCTATCATAATAATAATCTTGAATTTCACATACACACAATTATGACTCAAAGTATTATAATTTAAATCAATTAAAATTAAACCTTTTTTTTCAAAATTTAAAAAATGTTAAGGAGATTTTGTAACAAAGTCTTTCATAATAATAATTTTGAATGTCTTTATCATTATAATTTGAACTTATAATTTCTTAATGAACATCTTGTCTTTACATATTTTATTTTCGAAATAATTTTTTATCATTGAATTTATAAATTATTATCTAGACTAAATATAAAATTTAGATAATTGAAAAATTTTTGCAGCATTGAGTATATATACTTAATCAATATAACTAGCATTTGGCAATAAAACTTGTCAAATAGCATTTAAACATGAATAGTTGTCTAGTAAATGTAATAATTTTGTTACTTTTTTAATTAATTTGGTGCACAATTCAAATTTACTACACCCAGTATAATAAAAAAAAATTCAATTATCAAAACCAAATGCGGTGAAAACTAACTACTATAACTAATTCTTATTTGAATAACTTTGTTAAAATAATCTAATTGGAAAAAATGTAAATAGAAAAATAGAAAATAAAGGCCAATGATCAAACTATTTAATTCATAAATAATATAAATTTAAAAAATTTATTTATTATTTATTCTATTTAATATGTTGACTTTCATACATAAAAAAAGAGTATTTGCATAATTTTATTTTTAGCTTCTTTAAAAAATAAAAGATAAAACTTTATTTATTAATGAGTAAATTTAATTTTTAAAATTAAAGTGTTATTATTATAATTTTTTAGCTAAAAATAGTTTGTTAAAAATTAAAGTGGTGTAATTATAGTTTTCAGATAAAAATGAAGAAAACAAATTTAATTTATTAAAAATAAAAATAATATTGTTGTAACTTCTTTAATCAAAAGTAAATAGTAAAACCAATCTTGTTTCTAATTTATTCCATACCATAAGCTATAATTTTATCCTTTTTTTTTTTTTCTCTTATTTGCCCATTTGACTTTTCTTAATATTGGTTTTTTTGTTCTACAAGATGTAAGGGGTCATTGTTGATTATATAAGAAGGAAACTTTGATTTTTTTTTTGTTAAATTTTTAATAGTCTAATCTTTTTCTTTCCAAAAAAAAAAAAAAAAAGAGGGGCAATTGCCATCTTATTTTTCACGCGGCTTCGCCACTATCTATAACGATTTCATCAAAGAAAATTGTGCATCATTATAGATTTGGTTTACAGCCAATCATTTTGTTTCATTTAACCTAATTATATATCCTATCACATGGTATTTGTTCTCCAAAGTGATACACCATTCTCCCCTCCTAAAGTCATTCTTCTAAATAATTTTAAACCCTTTTAAAAAAAAAAAATTCCTCAGCACGCATCATCTTTAATAATGGAATATGAGATTAGAAAATTTTTAAACAGAATAAATTATTAATTTTAAACCTTTGACTTCTTATATTATGAAACGGATATCTAATTTTTTCGATACTTGATATTTTCATATTTCTTTTAGATAATTTTCCTTAATGAGCATTTTAGATACTGAAAGTGCTAGGAAACAAAGAATTGAAAATCTTGAGTTTCAAGACTCCAGCATTCTAAACCCCTTCTCCTTAACTACTTAATACTAACAAATTAAAGTGAAGAATGAGTTTGAAGGGGAAAAAAAGAAAAGAAAAGAAAAGAAACAAAATATAAGCACGTATAGAGGAAGAAAGAAACAAAATATAAAAACGTATAGAGGAAGACTCAAGGGTTATTGTCGTTATCATGCCTTGGCCAAGAGGCACATGGCATGTTGAGGCTGTGTAATGACAAACTTTATTTCGAACTTCATGTCATTGACAATTTGACATGAATTGCATATGGAATTGCTCTAAGTTCCTATGTGTTATTATTATTATTGTTGCACTGCCTTATCCTCAAGGCAACTCTTGGTGTTTGCAATCTACAATGCTTACCATCTTAATATATTCCCAACCCCTCCCCCCCCGATAGAAGAAGACCTCGCGACTAGAAGAAGAACCCATAAGCCAAAATGGGTTATTAGGCACGTACGTATTGAATGTGCCTTATGCCATGAAATAAAAGTGAGCCATACACAACAAACTTATAATAACTTATGTTGGTTAAGACAGGACATTGTTGTCTAATACATCACTATCCAATGGTTAATGCTAATTTCAGTTTAAAACTAAACATAACTTTGATATTAGGGGTTTGTACAGGAATACCAACTTAAGAACACGTAATTACAATTTTATGTTAATTAATCTTTTTTTTTTTCAAAAAATTTGATTCTCAACATATTTTTCCCAATATATACTCCAAACTATGTGCCTTAAAGAACTTCATCAAATCCTGAAAAATCAGTAATAAATATGAGAAAAAAAAAAGTTAAGGTTCTTGATGACAAATCTGAGAAAAATCTTGATGGATCAAAACTAACAAAACATATTCCAAATCTATCTTCATTCACCTTTTTTATCGACATAATCAAAAAATATAGTTTCAATTTTCTTCTTCTAACTACATCTCAAGGCCATTGAATATTATTACAAATCTATTTTAGAGAGAGAAAATTATTCATTATATATGTTTCTCTGTCTAAAATATATTTAATATAATTTTAACTCATATTTTATTATTTAAAATACAAAATTATGAGTTTTGATATATTGTGAACGAAAAATAATTAAAAATGAACGTATTTGAACTCAAAATCAATTATAAAAGAGAGAAAATTGAGTTAATGAAGATTGAAAACGATGTTTGTTTCTAGTTACTTTTACACGATAAAATATTTATAAATAGTTTATTTTCTTGTTTATTACTAGTTAACAAATGGTTTATTTTTTGTTTACTTTGAAGATGATTTTTGCGTTTAATTTTTCTTACACAGTAAAATGTTTACAAATGATTTTATTACTATTTTATTTTGATTTATTACTGATTTAAATTTGTCAAAAATTAAATATAAAAAACAATTTGTAGGAAAATATTTATTTTATGTTTATTTTGTGTTTAATTTTTGTTGATGCAACCATCGATAAATAAAAAGAAAAAAAAATAATTAGAACATAGACATCATCTTTAACCTCTAATAAACACGATTTTCTCTCTTTTTATGACTGATTTTTAGCTCAAAAAATATTCATTTATTAACTATTTTTCATCTTAAATGCATAAAAACTCAAGATTTTTTATTATAAGCAACAAAAATAACCATTAGATCTTAGAAAATAAAAATAAAATCTCACATGCATCTCGTCTTCATCTTCTTCTTTTTCTTCATCTTATTCTTTTTTTTTTTAGAGAGAGAAAGTGAGTGAAAGAAATAAGAACAAAGAGAATAAGCTAAAAAATAGCTAAATGTGATAATATGAAAAAAAAATGGAAACAGTACCGATAATTTAGGTTACCATGCTAATAAGGAGAAACAACAAGAGTGCAACATATTGAATAAAAAACCACATGCATCTCATCTTAATCTTCTTATTTTTCTTCATCTTCTTTATTTTTTAATGAGAGAAAGTGAGTAAAAAAACAAAAACAAAGATGAAAAACGAAAATATAATTAAACATGATAATAAAACAAATAGAAATGTAAACGGTACCAATAATTTAGATTATTATGCTAATAAAGAGAGACAAAAAGAGTATAACAAATTGAATGGTGTGACAACTATAAAAATAAAAAAATAAAGATAGCATAAAAAATATAAAAATGAATATATCATATTGTATTTTTAAAAAATATAAAATATAAATGTTTATAAAAAGTAAAAAAATATGCACCGTGCAATTTTCTATTATAGTTTTATTGTGTATGGCTCAGTAGTATTCCGATCAATAAATCACAGCACAGCTTCTTTTTCTCCTCCATGTTCCTTATGCTTGTCACATGCCTATAAAAAATGTTCCTGTTCGTCCTTATGTTTATGTTTACTAGGCATCTCTGTAGCACAAGTAGGGGGTAGGAAAGGAGAGCACAAGTATATAAATTATATAATATATATCGAAATTTCACTTTTTTATCTAATTTAAACATTTAATTAACTTGAAATCAAATGAGATTTTAAAAAATATAATGTATTGAATCTAATATGATGTATTGAATCTAATATGATCCATTGTTACGCTCAAATTGACATGATTTGAAACGACTTGAATTTGATTTTTATTTAAATTACTAGAAAATGTTATTTCTTGAAATTAAAATTATGAATGATTGACTTGCTTGAAGATTTGAAGACTGTTTGAAAATAATTAATTTTTTTTATATATTAACCTAATAACTCAACTTAATTTATTTATAATTTAAAATAATTTGATCTAAATCAACTTAAAAAAATAACTCAAAATCGACCCCACCTAAAATTAATTTGGCTCCAAATTAACCTAATCAAATCCCAACATATTGGACCACTTGCCACCTTTCACTGTATACATATGAAGCTCCAGTTGCAAAAATATTGTCGGTGACAATTTTATTGTATTATAATAAACATGTTTTAACTTAAAAATTGGAATTTTTTACTTATTCAAATTTGACTTTCATAAAAAAGGTGAAATACAAAGTCCTCAACAGAGAAGAACAAAAATTGTCAATATCCCCATTGGCTTTCAAATGAAATGATAAAAGAAATGTGTTAACGATGACCGACATTTGTTAATAAATTATTAGTTATAATTTAATAGCGTATCTACCAATAACAGGATTAAAAAGTAATTTAAGGTGTTTTCAAACTATTACTCTCATATTTAAAGGAAGTATATGAAATTAATGGACCCTCTATTCTTTAATAAATATTATTTAAGATTTTTATACATATATTAAGAATTTTTTTTAATAGATATTATTACATAAATAAAAGATTATATTATCTTTAATTAATTATTTCTAAAAATAAATAATTATTATGAATGAAAAAAAATGATAGAGATAAAAAAATAATTAATGTTTATAAAAAATTATAAAACTTCAATTATTATGGAACAATAATTTTTTTCTAAAATGATATTTAATTTGAAACAAATGAGATATTATAATTGGAGGTAGCAAAGTTTACCCACATCTATGTATTTATCCATATCTACCTTTTAACAATAGGCATTTGTAATAAATGAATTAATTATATTTTTAATGGATATTAAACGAGTTAAATCCACATAATTAATATAAGGTGGATATTAGTTGAATAACAATACTCATATGTCTTTTTTTTTTTTTATTCAAGTTCGAAATAGCTTTTTAATAGTTTTATATATATATATATATCATAAAAAATAAATATTATATCATTATCTATGTAAGTGATATACAAAATTAATTTTATTGATATAATTTATTTATCATAATAATAAAATTATTCAATAAAAATAAGTGTTAAACTTCCTAGTGACGTGGTGACTATAGTCTTTTTAAAAAAAAATTATTTATTTTTAAAATTTTAATGTATATAATTTAAATTTATTTTTCAAATAAATATCCCCTATTATAATTTATTTAAAGAAAGAAATCCAATAATAATATCATATCTTAAATAATTTGACAAATATTTTTTTCTGTCAAAAAAGAAAATGAGCATATTAGTGAAAATATTTTTATGAATTATGTGTAATGATTTAAATAAAAGAAAAATAAATTATTTATTTTTAACATAATATATTGTTATAATTTTCTAAATTAATAGAAGTCCAATAAATTATATTCATTTCTATATATTGTATATCAATTGTACAATGATTATTAAAAACTAAAATTTAATCTCTCTGGATAAATTGATATATATAACTTATTTTGGTGTTAAGAGTTTGTTTGAGAGGATAGCTAGTTATGTATCAAATTTAGAGTTTATTTGAAGTAACCGTTCTTTTCATTTATCAATTTAATTGTTTAATAAATAAGTGATTGAAACCTTTATTGATTTATAAAATTACTCAATTAAAATAAATAAAATAACAATATAATAAATAAAATCATAAAAAGGCAATTATACACAATAAAGATAAAAAAAATAATATGCATATATTATTTTTTAGAAAAAATATGTTATTTATTTATATAATGAATAATTTAATTTATTAATATTCATAAATATATTTAATAATATATTAAGTTATAACCCACACGATTAGCATATAATCTACAATAATGCCTTTTTAAAAAATTTATAATAATAGAGTAGTCTTTCCCTTAGGTTTATTACAAAAATAGTTAAATACAAGTATTAATTAAATTAATCTTATATGACTGAACAAAATCAGAAGAGGTACACATGGTATGAAAAAATAATCTTTATTCAGATAATAGAAAGTATAAAAGGGACAAGTTTTTTATTAATAATTTTTTTCATTTTACAATGAAATAAGATTGTCTTTTCATAATTCAGCAATTTAGTAATAAAGTTAATATTTTATTTTTTATAATAAAATTAAATTTAATTATATCTCAATTAAAATAAATATTTTTATTAAGTTAAAATATTTAGTTTAAAGTAATTCAAATTGTAATTGGGTAAATGAGTGGGTATAAATTAAGTGATTAAATGGATATAGATACCCATATAAATAAGTAAGAGGTTAACCCTATCCATTTTGAATTTATCTATATGACTCTAATTCATCCATTTGCAACTTCTAATTATGTAATGCATATTTGGTATAATCTCTATTATAATAATAGTCAAGATTTGCTCTTATAAAATTAAGAATCTGATCAGAAAATGGAAATAGAATGTAATTTTAATTATATTTTTATGTTTTATATCTTAATTTAGTTCAAAAATTTAAGAATGAGATTCCAAAAACTTAAAATATCTCATTATTCTTCTTATATATTGATATACAAAATAAAAATATTGAAATCTTAAACACTTATTTTAGAATAGAATTCCATTTTTCATTCCTCAATCTAATCAAACATATCATTAGAGTTATGGTATAATTGAACTATCATATTAAGCTAGTTCATACTATCTAACTAGTTTAATTATCATTTGTTATTAGGCTTTGGGATATTTTGAACCTAATCTTATTCATATAATTAAAGTTAAGAGCATGATATTAATCCTTCCACTAGGCAACAACCTCTCTATTGATTTGGTGTGTGATTAGAGACATCACTTGAAGCCTTTCTAATTTTGGGTAGACAAGCAGTTGATTGATTCATGTGGTATATGCTTAGCCACTTTTATTTTTTTAAGATCATACTATATATATTTCACTTTTTAGTATCCTAATTCACATCACTATGGTTCTTTAGTTAAAGAAACGACAATTGTCCTACATGTGATGCTATTTTGCAGTGCTTGAGTAGAAGTAATCCATTAGGGTCTAAACACCAACCCCTAGAGGAACGGGGAATTTCCATTAAACTAGTAATTTAGAAAAATTATTTTGTCCGACTGAGCTCATTATTTAGTATGATGAACTATTCAATAAAAAAATGTTTATATAATATATTTAAATATAAATTTATAAAAAATTGTAGAACATCAAGATAAAATAAAAAATTAAATAAATAATTTTATGATTGAATAATTTATTATTCTACAAAGTGAATTCAGTCTATATTAAAATTTTTAATGAGTAAAGATTGCCCGTATTCTAAGAACATACAAATTGTTAAAAAACCTTTAAGATCTATATTACAAAATTATTTTATATTTGGTTTTCACTACATTAAATTTTAATTTTTTCTAAAAAAAAAGAAAAAGACATTCATTATTGTATTCCATCCAATAACTAAAAGAAAAAATTTCCAATAATATGTGAAGTTGATAGTTATCTAAGTGGTCATTTATATAATAATGCCCAAAAAGATAGGTTTTAGGGCATATGTAAGGAATAGTAGAACTGGATATTAGATTCAAAAAGCAATGGCTTAGAATGACCTACTAAGTGGCAATTTCAAGGAAGGCCATATGTCAAGTAGATGAGAATGTCACCAAACAGTAGAGGAGCATTCATTGGAGAAAGAGGACCCAAAACCCAATCAAAATCAGAGGCTGGGGCTTTCAAGCTTCTGGGTCCCACCACAGGGGACCCTCCACAGTGAAGAAGTCAACATTTTTATGTTGATCTATTGGCTGGAGATAGCCCAGAGCAGGGGATCTGAGTGTCAGAGTTGAGAATGGTAGGGCCCAGTAGGGAGGAATATAAGGGAACACAGCTCACATGGGAGAATGTCCATTCCCAATAGGGAATTTATAAAGGAACGGCATTGTTATGTGGACATTTGAGCTTCCCAATTTCTAATTTCTTAGCAGGCCCAATTTATACATATATTTTCTAGTGAACTTTATTAAATATGTAATATTAAAAGCATTATGTATCAATATATTTCACAAACATCCAACAAACTTTTTTTTTTGTCACTCTAAAGAAGAAAAGTTAAATTAAATCCCTTACCCATATGTATTTTAGAAATGAATCCAAATTTCAAACCATATTTTATTATAAGAACCAAGCATCAATATATAATTTTCCAATTTAAGAAGGCTTGTAATTCTGTTTCTGCTATTCAATTAGTAATTCAAGAATTAAATTAAGTATATATAATGTTCAGTGATACTACAGTGATAATTTATAACTCAATTCGAAAAATATGATTTGAATTAGATCTATAGGTGTATCTATTTTATATAATTTAAATTATTAAATAGGTCAATTTTATTTAAAATTAAAATAATAATTTTTATTTTAAAAAATAAAATTATGAGTGATTTAATTTAAAATTTGAAAAACAACCTAACTCGAAATTGACTTGATCTAAATCTAGTCGACCCGATCTATTTAGCACCTTTGAGTGATATTATCGACGTCTTGCTTGTAATATAAGAAATGAATCAAGAGTTTAAATTGTAATAAATTTTTCTCTTTTGAAAATGGATTGAAAATGAAAGATTTCAACTTTTATAAATTCAAAATGAAATATAGAAGAGAATATATGTATATAATTCTATACTAGGGGAAATAATAGAATTAAAATATGAATATGAATAAATACCAATTGTTGGTATCCAGCACATGACTAGTTACCACACATTATGATCTCATCTTGTTTAAAAGATAGTGTGAATGTATGACTATATGTAACTGATAATTTTAGCATATTAACTATGGCATGTGGGCTGATTTTTTTTTTTTTTTAATAAATTCAAATGATAGACCAACCTTCCTGCATGAAATTTATGACTATGCTGCTAAGGCAAAAAAGAATAGATAAGAACCTTAATCCTGCAAATCAGCCTGCTTTATTTTTTGAAAGACGTAATACATATGTATATGGCACTGAAACACATCATATGCTACTCATGTGATGATTCGGGTAGTACAGTAAATGCTTATTTTAGATTCAAATTTATAGTGGGTTTTTTTTTTTTTTTTTTATGGTTGACAGAAATTAGTTCAGCTTTAAATTGCAAACAAAGAAAAGTCCTTCCTCATATCATATATAGATTGGAAGTATGCATAAAGAGATGATTGATTGGTCTAAAAGTGTATTTATGAAAGAATCTTTTATCCTGCTACTTTGAATATGAAAATATGATTATATGTATATGCAAACTCTTTAGAAGGGCTTGTAAGAAAATTCTGCACAAATTTTGGTCGTAGAGGGATGCAATAACTCTACTTTAAAGACCATAAGCAATACCACCAATTTGAAGCATACAATAAGGACTGAGGGGAAAAAGAAAGATAGATCTACTTTAAAATATATAGAATACTACAAATATTGTTTCAACTACCTTGATTGAATGCAACTCTTAATTGATGGGGAAAAAAATTAGGATTGGGCTAATATTATTTGTTTTCTACAGTAAAATATTAGAAGTTCAAATGAAATATAGATAAAAAATAATAATTAATGAATTAATATTTTAATGTCGAATACATATATCATAATATAAGAATTCAGACTTTCAAATTCAAATAATTGTCAACCATTTTAAATGGTTTTCATGTAAAACAAATATTTATTCCTAGACTAGTTTATATATGTGTGTGTATAAGTGAGCAAGTTTTTAAAAGAAATTAATGAATTAAATCAAATTGACACTGTTGATCGATTCAATTTTTTTTTTTTTGCACTATAAATTAGTTCAATTAGATTATACTTTTAAAAAATTGATATTTGATTTATTTTTTATATTAAGATTTAGCAAATTGAATTTATTATAAAATCAAATCAAATTATAGAAATTGAATTGAACCACTTTATAATACATAAAAATTTGACTAAATTGAACCAAATCAAACTAAAAGTTTATGAATTTGATTTGGTTGAATACATCCAATTTATTCATTTCAATTTATTTCATTTTTTATTCATTGAATTTATATAATAAAATTTTAATTAATTCAATCGAAATAAAAAAATATATAAAATCAACCAAACCCACAACTTGCTCAGCCTTATCTTTATGGGAAGAAGGAAAGGAACGGAAAGGGTTGAGGTTGTGTGACTTCATTTTCGGCATCGGCGATTGGAACATTAACGAGAAAAGTGTCGGTGTATAGTTAAATTATTTCATTATGTAAGTGAGTCATCAAAATTTTGTATTTTTTTTGTTGGTTGATAAAGACTATATATGCTGTTAATAATTACCATAAAAATGAAGACTATAAATGATTTTGTTGTACAAAAAATCCATTTGACCACTAATTAATAGCACTAATATTCAGTACATATGATTAGCCCTCTCATTTTCTTAAATCTATCCCAAATTTAATTGAATCGATATTCTTATATTTAGTGAATACTATGATAATATTATAGTATAGTGTTATTGTGTGAAATTTATGCCTTATATCTATATAAAGAAAGAAAGAAAAGGATATTAAGGAGTTCCTGTTAACTGCTCAAACTAACTGATCTGAATTGTTTTAACCAAACAATAAAGTTGGCCTTACATTTATTACGTAATAAATGTAATAATTTATTTACGATCTAGTACATGAATTTAGAATATCAATCAATAATAAAACAAAAATGAATTTCATATATGTTTACGAATTAGATCTAAGATTGTTTTGAGTCATAATTACAACCTTTGAAATTAAACACTGAAGAAAATATATTAGAATGATTAAAAACGAAAGCTAAGTTTTTCTCTCATTGACCTTCTCTCAAGACGACTACTAATGGATGTATTAACTAGGGTTAGGGTTAGAAAGTAAGAGATGAGACTAAACCTATTTATAATAAATTTAACAAGCACACCTATCATAGGTCTATGTTAAATTAGGTCTACATAGACCGTCTTTCCTATTGACCCACTAAAAGGTGTCATAAGTTATAACTCATTTGATCACAGTTTAATTGAGCTTACCCTTTAATCAATAAACTATATTATTCAATTCATTTTATAAAAAATTAAAACAAACCAATAATTAATATTAGCCCACATAAAAAATTCTAACATTCTCTTACTTGGGCAATATTAATTATGGCGATTTTATGTTTTATAAAAGAAAATATTTTAAAAATGACTCTCGGATTGAATATTTTAAACTCAAATGTGGCCACAAAATTTTAGAAAACATATAGTTTATTAATAAAATGACACCTTAAACATAATTCTATCTACATTAAATTATCAATATCGGATCATGACAATAATTATGCCTCTTATTGATATAGTACCAATCCATAGTCATAAATATTGACAACTTAACCAATCTAGATTCTGATATGATAGTGTAGCAAGAAAATAACACTCACATGTGATCAATACACTATTTTCTTTGTCAGTCCTCTAAATAATTCTCTTTCGCACATGCTCAAATGAGTAAAAGAAACTCATAAGACTTCGCAATAAGACTTTTGTTTCCATTTTGGAAATATATACAATATATGTCTTAGTCTTTGTTTCCAGAAACACAATTGAAAACTAATAAACATAATTTATGATAATTATACTAATCTTAAACAAATCACGCACAATTCATAGCATGTTTATATATATATATATATATATATAATAAACAATCACAAAGTACTTAACTCATAAAAATAAATATATGTGAATAAGCAATGTAGCAAAATTATTTAATTTAGACGTTCAATTACAAACACAAAACTCTCACTAACCAAATATATCAAAAAACTTTACAACACCCATATTACTAACATATTTCTTGAAAATTATGGGTCTAACTCCTTGGTTAGAGGATCAGTTAACATCAAATCAATACTAACGTACTGAATCTCAATGTCTTCTTTCTTTACTAAGTCTCTAACTGTAAGATATTTAATCTTCATATGCTTAGAACCACTCGAACTTTTATTGTTCTTAGAAAAGAACACAACAATATTATTATCACAATAGATTCGAAGTGGCCTAACAATAAAATCGACCACAAGCAACCCAAAAATAAAATTTTTCAACCATATAGCTTATGTATCAGCACCATAACAAGTAGCAAACTCAGCTTACATAGTAGAAGAAGCTATAAGTGTTTGTTTAACACTCTTCCATGAAACAACACCACCAGCAAACATAAAAATATAACCCGAAGTGAACTTCATATCATCTTGACAATCTGTAAAATCAGAGTTTGACCACTACTTCAAGATCATTCACCTGCCTATAAACCAACATATAATTCTTTGTCTTTTACAAGTATCTCATTACTTTCTTAGCAGCTATCCAATGATCTCACCCAGGATTAGAAAGATATGGACCAAGAACACTAACAATGTATGTAATTTCTGGTTTTGTACATACTTGGGCGTACATCAAGCTGCCAACTGCACTTGCATAAGGAATATTATTCATGGTTTGTTTCTCTATATCATTTTTATGGCATTACTCTTTACTCAATTTATCTCCTTCCACTACAGGAGTATCACACCACCTTTGCAAAATTGCATATTGAATCTACTGAGCACACGAACAATATAAGCTCTCTAAGAAAGACCCAATAAATGATGAGACCGATCACAATAAATCTCAATACCCAAGATAAAATATGTCTATCCTAGATCTTTCATATCAAAAGTCGTAGAGAGCAACTGTTTAGTCTCACAAATCATCCTCATGTTATTACTAGCCAACAAAGCATCATCAACATAGAGAATAAGAAATATAAATTTACTCTCACTGATTTTATGGTAAATGCATTGATCTATTTTATTCTCTGTGAAATTAAATGAAGTGACTACCTCATCAAATTTGAGATACCATTAATGAGAAGCTTGTTTGAGACCATATATAGATTTATTCAGCTTAAAAACTAAGTGTTCTTTACCACTTTCTTTAAAACCCTCAGGCTGCACCATGTAAACTTTCTCACTCAAATCACTATTTAAGAATTCCCTTTTAACATCCATTTGATGTAACTCTAAATTAAAATGAGCAATTAAGGTCATAATTATTCTAAATGAATCTTTAGAGAAAACACGAAAAAAAGTCTCATTATATTTGCCATAATATTCACCCTATAGTCAAACCTTATAATTTTAATGAACTTTTCTAATTGTTTCTCAACCTCAGTTTTGAAAATTTTGAACATCTCAGTGGCATCAGATTTCTCTTTTATCAAGTATAAAGAGCCATAATGCGAAAGTCATCAATGAAGGTAATAAAATATTTATTGCTACAAATAGTAGGTGAATGAGGTCCACTAATCTCTAGAAGATCTGAACTTCTACTAGCACCTTTCTTCTTGATCTGAGTCAATTTATTATACAGTTCACACAAACATCTAGATTCTCAAAATCAAGAGAAGGAAGAATGTCATCTTTCACTAGTCTTTCAATTCTTTCTTTAGATATATGACCTAAATGTTTATGCCACAATGAAAAAGATTTTTCTTTAACTAAGGATAGTTTGGTCATAACATTGACTTTATAAGAAGGTTCACAATCACTAGCATCATTCAAACACAATCTATATAAATTATCGAACAAAACACATTCACCAATCAATTTAGAGTCTAAAAACATATTAGCTCTTCCATTACTAATAGCAAAATGATATCTAATTTTATTTAAAATAAAAACAGAAACCAAGTTTGCCCTAAAAGATGGAACATAAAAAGTGTTCTCCAAAATGAAACAAAATTCAGACTCCAATGTTAATCTAACTACTCCAACTTGCTCTACATCTATCTCCAAATTATTTCCAACTCTAAGTTTGGACCCCCTTTCACTTGGCCTTCATTTGCTTATGAACCCCTGCAAGGTAATAGCAACATGAAGAGTTGCACCACTATCAAGCCACCAAAAGTTTGGTGGTACATCAACCATATAAGATTTAAAGAAAACATAAGCCAAAGGAATATCTTCTTCTTCTTTCTTCTTTAGCCAAGTAATGAATTGATGACAATCTTTTCTCCTATGACCTTTTTCATGACAAAAGAAACATTTCACCTTACTTTTGTGGACAACTTCAAAATCACCTCCCTTAGTGGTCTAACTCCTACTATGCTATTTAAAATTTTGATTCTTCTTAGGAGCATAATAATTAGGTTTAAAGATACCTTTATCCTTTTTAGGAGTAACCTTAGGTTGTATCACTAGCATGACAGCCTCACCTTTTTCTTTCCTAATTTTCTTTTCCTCAACATCACATTTGGTTATAAGGTTATTAATGGTTCAGGTAATGTTTTGGGTGTTATAGGCAGTCTTGATTTGACTAAATTTAGGAGGCAAAGTGTTTAGGGTTTGGTGAACTATGAATTCATCAGAAATATCAAGTTTAATACCCCTAAGTTTGGTTTAAAGGTAAACCATATTTAGAATGTAATTCCTCACATTCTCACTATGGTTGTATCTCATATTGGTTAACTGACTCATAAGGATCCTAACCTCAGCCTTATCAGATATGAAGTATCTATCTTCTACAACAGCAAGAAAAACTTTGACAGTAACATCAGTGGGCAAACTACTAAGGTATTTAGGAATAGTTTTTCTAATGACCATAAGACTGAGATTATTAGATCTCTCCCACTTAGCATGTAATTCTTTTTTTCTTCGATATTATTTTCATGGGTGGGTTTTGCAGGTTCATCTTCATAAAGGGTATAATCTATCTCACCCATTCCCAAAACAAACTGCATGTCATCTTTTCACCTTTTAAAATTTGTGCTAGTCAAGATTTTAACAGTTGCAGTACTATTATTGAGACTGAAAAAGACTATTTGTAACAAAACAAAAGCATGTATTAGAATTGGGTTATGTATAAAATTAAAGTTATAATTTACACAATCTAGAAAATTCTAGTATCACTACATATTCTTCTTTGGGTATAACATGTATATGCAATAGAATTTCTAGTTATGAAGTACACTGTCAAGATCACACCAGTTTTTGAGAAATTTATCCCCTTTGGGCAGACAAACTATCCAGATTAATGCAACTCTAAGCACAAATAACTTCATTTCAACAAGTACTCTCAAAATCAATACATCTAATAACCCCTTTTGAGTCTGTTATTATATACATTAATTTGAAATTATCTCTTCGCAAAAATTAAAAAATAATTCTATGAATTTCAATGGATATTCTACTTTGGTGATAACACCCATATCAACCCATAAAATTATTTTTAATTAAAGATTTATAAAAGTCCAATTAAAATACATACCAAACATAAATATATGCATAAAAAATATATAAAGTATCAAACACAATATACCTTAATTTTAAATATATGATTATTATCACACACACACACACACACACACACACACACACACACACACACACACACACATATATATATATATATATATATATATATATATATATATATATATATATATATATATATCAATTATTTATTATTTATTTATTTATTTTATTACAAATCTAATATCACTAAATTATAAACTAGCAATTAACTATATATAAATCAACCAAATATTTATATGTATATATATATATATATATATATATATTAATAATTACTGAAATAAAATAATATATATCATGATGAATATGAATATAAATTTGCTCATCTAAATATTAGCCGACATAAGAAAATTAATAAATAACTCGTTTAGCTCAGCCGGTAGAGCGCAAGGCTCTCGGCCCTGTGGTCACAAGTTTGAGCCCCATGGTAGATGTTGTTTTGATTTGGGGTTTAAAAAAAATGTCACTAAACAATTAGCCAATGTAGGTTTTCGAATTCGCGACCTCAGCATCATCAACACGCACTAACCATTGATTTGGGGTTTAAAAAAAAATCACTAAATAATTAGCCAATGTAGGTTTTCAAACTCACGACCTTAGCATCATCAACACGCACTAACCAACTGGGCTAATAGGCTAACTATTGGCAAATAGAGAGACAGATTAAATATATCAAAGGCGATATGATAGCGATAACAGGGATGCCCTCACTCCGGCCATCATTTTTTTTATGGAATCATTATTCTTCCAATGATAAACGTTATAATCTAATGTAGAGAGGGATGCTTTGGTCCAATGGTTAAGCAATAGATACAAAAAAAAATCATGACTAGAAGGAAGCAAGTACAAATATTGTTGACTACCATCCTAATTTTTTTTTTTTATGAACTTTGAGAAAAGTGGAGGCCCTCTATACTCCACTCGCTTACGCACATATATTGTGCTTCGTCTCTCTTTTTTTTTAATTGTTCTCTTTCTCAAATAAAAAAAAAAGACTTATAATATAATTATTGATACAAAATATATGAGGTTCTAAATCATGTACAAACCTAAACTCTGATACCACATGTAATAATTTATTCAGAATTTAGTACATGAATTTAGAACACCAATCAATATTAAAACATAAACGAACTTCATACATGTTTGCGAATTAGGTCTAAGATTGTTTTGAGTCATAATTGCAACCACTGAAATTAAACATTGAAGAAAATAGATCAAAAAAATTGAAAACGATAGTTAAATCTTTTTCTCTTTGACCTTCTCTAAAGACGGCAGTGTAACAATTAGGGTTAAGGATAGAAGGCAGAAGAGCAGACTTAACTATTTATAATAAATTTAAGTTCACTCATCACATGTCTATATTAAATTAGGCATACACAAACCATCTTCCATAGCAGCCCACTAAAAAGTGTAATAAACTCATAACTCATTTGATCATAATTTAATTGAGTTTATCCTTTAATCAATAAACTATTTTATTCAGTTCGTTTCATAAAAAATTAAAACAAACCAATAATTAATATTTGTCCACACAAAAAATTATAGCTAAACAATAAAGTTGGCCTTACATTTATTATGTAATAAAATCACAAGTCCATTCCCTTTATAAATCCACCCTTGCTCTTGTTCTATCTACATTCATACACTTCCATATCTTTATTTCAGTGCTCTCTAGCTAGCCAAAGTGGGGGGGCCAATGGCAATGTCAGTTCCACTTTCTCTTTTAATGCTCTTGCTGCTTGTAGTTCCAAACTACACTTACTCTTCACCAGCAGTTCAGGATCCTGAATTAGTGGTAGAAGAAGTACTCAAGTACTGCATTTTAATTTTGCATTACCCCCTTTGAATAATATTATATGTAGCCTACTACTTCATAAAATGTGACACTTATTATATGTGTATGCTGCAGGAGCATCAATGCCTCCAGGAGGAAATTGGGGTACCTCTCCTGCGGAACGGGGAATCCCATCGATGATTGCTGGCGGTGTGACCCCAGTTGGGAAAAGAATAGGCAGCGGCTGGCGGATTGCGCAATTGGGTTCGGTAAGCATGCTATAGGGGGAAGGGATGGTAAAATATATGTTGTTACTGACCCTAGTAATGATGACCCTGTTAACCCCAAGCCAGGGACACTAAGATATGGGGTAATACAAGATGAGCCCCTATGGATCATTTTTGCTAGAGACATGGTGATCAAGCTGAAGGAAGAGCTCATCATGAATTCTTTCAAGACTATTGATGGAAGAGGAGCTAATGTGCACATTGCTGGTGGTCCATGTATAACTATACAATATGTCACCAACATTATAATTCATGGTGTAAATATACATGATTGTAAGAGAGGAGGCAACGCTTATGTGAGGGACTCCCCCGGCCATTATGGGTGGAGGACTATATCAGATGGAGATGGGATTTCTATCTTTGGAGGTAGCCATGTGTGGGTGGATCATTGCTCTTTGTCTAATTGTAATGATGGGTTGGTTGATGCCATCCATGGTTCCACAGCTATTACTATCTCTAACAATTACATGACCCATCATAACAAGGTTATGCTCTTGGGCCACAGCGATACCTATACCCAAGACAAAAACATGCAGGTCACTATTGCCTTCAACCATTTTGGAGAAGGGCTTGTCCAGAGAATGCCAAGGTAATGGATCTCCAAATCACAATAAACTAAGCCTATTGTTTTAATATTTTTTCCCCCTTTGCTGTTTTTTCTCCATTTTTCCAGTGTCACACCGTTTCATATTAGTAAAGATTTGAACTATGGCCTCTATTTCTATATAACTTCACCTTTCTCACTTGACGGTGGACCAGTTTTACATTTTTTTTTTATCGGTCAGGAGGCTCAGTGGACCCAGGCTGTTGTTGTGCTATAATATGCAAATGGTTATGAACATGGTAGGGCTATGTTTTCATTCTTTTTCTAATTTGTTCTCTTTTGCGCCTACATTGCGCAGATGCAGACATGGGTACTTCCATGTGGTGAACAATGACTATTCCCATTGGGAAATGTATGCAATTGGTGGGAGTGCTGATCCTACAATTAATAGCCAAGGCAACAGATTTCTTGCTCCCAATGACAGATTCAACAAAGAGGTAACAACAATAAATGATCCCTTCATGGCACCATTATTGATCCATGGTCCTATTTAGCATAATTGAACACTTGTTTAATGACTGATTTTCAGGTGACTAAACATGAGGATGCACCACAGAGTGAGTGGAAGAATTGGAATTGGAGGTCTGAGGGAGATTTGATGCTAAATGGTGCATTCTTTATCCCATCTGGGGCTGGTGCTTCTTCTCGTTATGCCAAGGCTTCTAGCTTAGGTGCAAGACCATCTTCACTAGTGAGTTCAATCACAGCAGGAGCAGGGGCACTTGTTTGCAAGAAGGGTAAAAGTTGCTGATTCATTAGTGGCTTTGCAATTGCATAGAAGCCCATGATTGGTAAACAACAATGGTCAAGCCTCAGGGAAAGGGCTAAAAAAAATGAAGGTTAAAAATAAAGGCAACTGTATTTACATGGGAATTAGGATTCATCTCATTTTCCTTGTATAATATACTTTATACTAATTTGTTCACTGTTGGCATTGATGGGTTACAAACCCTGGAGACCATCATGTCTATCTAAATGAAGGATCTTCTTGAAAGTTCTCATACCCTCCAAGTTGAATATTTAAACAAAAACTATGAATAGAATCGGAATATAAGTCAATCAGTCTCAAACTTGCAACTTCACGGTTAAAGACATTGATTAAAGTGAATTTTATATTCGAATCTCAAATAAAATTTCACAATTTTGTGCAATAATCAAATTGACTTATGATCACACACAATAAGTTCTCTCCTATATATATACATCAAGCTCTCTCCATAGTCACATGGATGGTACAATCAGTCTAGACTGAAACTAACAAATAAAAAAATGGAAAGAAAATGCCGTCTGGTACCTTTATTTATGGGACCATTTCTTCGGTGCCATTACTTACAACATGTTTTTGTCTCTATGACAATTTCAGTGGCATCTAATGCTAGTGTCTTGTTTCAAAGGATGGGTAACTTCTCTATCTGAACATTCACCCATCACAAGAAGAACGGCCAATGCTTCAATTATTAAACCTTCTGACTCCGACAAATACCTCTTGCCATAAATGCTACTCACCACCTCATCCAGAGAGAAATAGAGAGTCGGCAAACATAGACATAAATATAATTTTCTTTTGGTAATAAGGTACCGTTCTTTCTTGTTTTATTTATTTACTGATTATGATCTGATTGTTCTAATTATTTATAAACAGGAAGAGCCACAGAGCGTCGCCTTTAACTTAGTTGTGTTGTGCACTAAATGAACATGCCATGCGGCCCCTTAACAGCTACACCTTTACCCTCTCCATTTGTTAGGAGAAATGAACTTGCAATTAAACAACGGGAAGAACGAACTTACACAAACCATGATGGACCACCTCACATTATTACGGATACAAGAGATTGCAATATTTGAAGAAGAAAAAATGGCTACGATCTATAAATCCACAAAACCAAAAAAGCCAATCACCAAACAATTCAACCACATAAGATCTTTCATATTACATATAATCCAATGCTTCCAAAATTTGAAAGGTAATCAAGCCTCCCTCGAATGGGCATCTCCAACTCCAAGAGAAATGGCCAACATGAGTTTCATTGCTGGATAAAGCAACTCAATAGAACAAAGGTCCACACATCAGTAATCAGAAGGAGAGATGACATCATCAATTTTTAGTATCATTTTCACAACTTGTGTTGCAAGTAAGATCTGCTGTTGCTTCCCTATCAGAGTCTCAAAGACATCTTGTTCGCGCATGTCATTGGTACCAACGTCATTGCAATCTATTCCACAGTGAGGATTGTTCTCCTGAACATTCATTTTTAAATGAAAAATTAAAAGAGTCATAATGGACTGGTGGACGACAAGATTCAATAAGTGAGGAAGGAGAAAGGGGAATCAGAAATAGCCAACCATGCTCGAATTGGTTATCCTGTACCACTCACCTTAATTTGCTGAGATTTCACAGCAGATAATGTCTCAATAGGTTGGAGGCCACTGTTTTCCGCAAGAGCCATTGGGATAGAATCCAATGCATCAGCAAATGATCTTATGGCATACTGCAAATAAACAGAAGTAAATACCATTAGTGCTCAAACAAAAACAGAAACCTGGAGGAACAAGAAAGGAATAAACAAGATCAAAAACCATCGTACCTGCTCAACTCCTGGATATCTATCAGCAGCAGCCTCCACTGCAATTGAGCAAGAAATCTCAGCTGAGCCACCACCATATACAATAGAATTGTTGCGAATGAGATTCCTGGCCACACACAATGCATCATGAAGACTGCGCTTCGTCTCTTCTATAATCATTTTGTTACCTGATACAAGACACCAACAACAGTGTCAGTAACGGAAAACTAGAAATCACATAATTGAAGTACAATTTTTACATGATAACATCGATCGTGATAAAATTTTCAGTGAGTTCTTCCCACTATAGTGTAAAAACCAGATTTTTTAAGCACTTGTTTCAAATGCAGGCTTGGCAAGGCAGCATAACTGATCCAAACAAGATAGTTATACATTAGGAAATCACCTAGGTGCCAATATGTGTAAACATAAATGCTTACTCACATACAAACATAAGTCAGAAATACAATTGACCCCACCAATAAATTGTTTTGCATAAAGGAGTTCGTACTTGAGTAAAAAACTTGCAAAGCAAAATATTCATAATGAGCTTACAGCATGATCTGCCAGTATGGGTGAAAAGACCAAGTAAAATAACATTTACAATTTAGATAAGTAAACAGCAAACCATCATCAATCACCAATCCTACAATTTAAAGTTCGAATCAATTGCAACAAAAAATATGCAAGGATAATACAAGTCTACCTCCACGAATAAATATGGTAACAGCCCTTGAATTTGCACAATGTTCAATGTACAGCATTCTATCTTTTGTTGTCCCAAAAGACTTTTCTCGAACCAAACCAGCCTTCAAAAAGTAAAATTGAGGAAAAAATAAGAGGTCAGCATTAAAATCTGAAAAGACCAACATAAATGAACAAAGCACAGAGTTCAACACAGATAAATGCAGAAGCAATAAGAAATGGAAAGTTTCAAGTTCTTAAATAATGTGTTCTAAAACTACTTGAGAGCAAGTAAATAACTAAAAGGGCTATATTCTAAAAACTTGTTTGAACATGGAAAACCCAATACCCAATATGCACAATCCTCTCTTTAACGATACAACCGGGTTAAAGCATCAAATATTATGCTGTACTTACCAGCCAAAATTTCAATAAGGGGGAAAAAAAAAAAAGAAAAAGAAAACAGCAATCATCAACATTACCTTCCCCAGCTTTTCAGGTGTCAACTCCTGGAACCGTGGCACTATTCTTCCACCTATAAAGATGATACCAATATATAATCACTCAAATCCCACAGCAGCAATTATAAGAAACTCTCTACCAGCTTAATTAAGCAAAATGAGAGCACTGACAAACTGAATTGACACAGACCTGAAGCAATTGCGATCAGCTCTAACTCTACGCCGCCAACCCATCTGACTGCAGGCAAGTTCCTGTGCATTAATAAATGATTTGCCTCATCATCAAACCCCCATTGACAGATGACCAATGTAGCACCAACATCCTGCAGTCAAATTAAAAAGAAAGGAAAAACTAAACAAGATAAACAAATTGCTACTACTGTACCACAGATTTCAAAAACATTGAAGAAGATAAGTCTGTCTCCAGCCCACATGGAAACTCAGCTCAACTAATCCTCATTCCCAAATTAGTCTGAAATTGGCAAAGAATGAGGTGGGAAAAGGGAAACAAGGAAGGGAGAGGGGAGATCTCACAACAATCAAGGAAGCAAAGAACTATATCAATGTGCATAAGTAATGACTGGTAAGCAAATATCAATATAAATTTCAACAAGAAGTTTCGTGGTGACACAACAATTGATAACCAACCTTGCATTTCTGAACCATGTCATCAAAATACTGCTGCTCCTGCTTACGTAGAGTCTGAAACTTTTCCACTGTATCAATGTCCACCTTGTGCTTAGTCTTTGGCTTAGGTGGTTCAAAGGGGCAAGTCAAGATAGCAATTCTCGCATCCTCAATTTGTTTTGGCATCTGTGGGTGACTCATATCCTTGTCAACTACTATTCCATATATTAGTTCAGTGTCTTCCAACTTGCCTCCTACTTTCCCTTCAACTTTTATTAAATCCAAATTAACATCCTTTCTCTCTAAATCTGCAACAGCAAGAACTGCTTTAACAGCAATCTCAGCCAAACTGCGCTTGCATCGATTCACACTGCAGAATAAAGAAGAGCTTTTAATTTGCAATGCATTACATTAAAAAAACATCTGAAAAAATGATTTACAGGCAATAGACGATGAATGAAACTTATATATGAGACAGTGAGAAACTGATGCACACTACTGAAAGAAACAGGCAAAAAGTTCAATGTATTAAGACACAAAACAGAAAAGCTGTAGAACAGCATAGTATTGGAACCATAAAGCATCATATGACAAGCCATTGTAATGCTAAGAATGACCAAGTGCAGAGAAATAAACCATATTAAGCATGATTTTAAGCCTGTATAGCATGAAACAGAGTAGAAGCAAAGTTACATCTTAGAGGACAAAGTAGTCATGCAAGTTTGAATCAAAGGCTCTAGATTTGAGACTCCAAAATCAAACTTCTGTGCAATACGCTGCAAATGTTCAAAAGCAATTCTAGAAGCCATCTCATAACCCTCAGCAATACGAATGGGATGAATCCCACGTTCCAATAGCTGCTCAGCTTGCTCCAAAAGCGCTCCAGCCATAACAACAACACCAGTGGTCCCATCACCAATTTCATAATCCTGACTTCGTGAAAGCTCCACCATCAGCTTAGCAATCTGATTGTCCACATCCATCTGCTCCAATATTGTAGCACCATCATTTGCTGCCGAATAAAAAAACCCATAAATAAGCAAAACACATCAAATAAACTCCAACCAAACGCTCAATATCACCCACTCAAAAATGTATGATATAAGCAAATGAAGTTCTAATTTATAATTGTATAGCAGTTTTATTTGATTACATTGAATTATGATACATTACACCCCATCAAACATAGTCTTAGCAGTAATATACAAAATGCAGTAAAAATGTCACGATTAATAAGTAAATATGTCATAGAAGCGTAAATATAAGACGTCAAATATCCGATGTTTAACAAGAACTAACTTAAAAGGGAAAAAAAGATTGCATTTCCATGGCTACTAATCTCAATGCTTATGCGAATTACTAAAAAATAACAGTAAGGATGTAGAATCGCACAAAACTGATATTACATATCAAACAGATCCATCAAGTAAAAGTGTCGTACTTAATTTCTCCTATTTTCGTTATAAAATTTTGGAAACGACGAATAAACAAATTCTAATGTTGATCCTATTTCCTGCATGTGGCGACGAACCGGAAAACATAAACCATAAACCCTAATCAAGCATTTAAAAAAAGAAAATAAGAAGAAAAAAACTACAACAACGACCGGATCCAAACAAAAACTACATATATCAAGCTGTAGAGAATAATAATAATAATAAAAAAATTATAATAGAGAGAGTGAGAGGGAATAGACTGACTGATGGTGACGTCACCGTCAGGGCTTTGAAGCATCTTGTCCATGCCTTTGGGTCCGAGAGAAGTGCGGAGAATGCGAGCGACGGCTTTACCGGCGGAAATGTTGGCTTTTTGAGCATCGAGACCGCGCAATCGAGTCTTCTGCTCTTGCTCTTTTAGTATTATGAATGGCCTCCCGAACTCGTCGAAGGCTAGCGCCATTTCACTTCTTCTTTGATTTCGCTCCGCACCTAAGGCACAAGGAAATGGATACGGAGGACCCGGAGAGTGTAGAAGTCTGTTATAGAGGCCGCGTCGCTAACTCGGTGTCTCTGAGTTCTCGAAGCCCTAACTCATTGGTAATTTTTATTTTTCACAGCACGTGCCCTGCACCCTCGTTCTTGTTTGTGGGTTGGGCTTTGGATTCTAATGGACCTAACACGGTTGGGCTTCGGAATCAAATATCACAAATTCGTTGTTGGAATAGGACTTGTTCGTTTCCAATGGGCCTAAAACTCGCAAATTATGGGCTTGTATCCATATTGCTTCGTGGATGTAGGCGTAAAACACACTGTTTCATTAAATGTGACATGTGTAACTTATACATATTAGTCATTAACTGTATGTACATTTGATATTGTATTATATATACATTGATATTAATTTATGTGTACATTAGTGTTGAGTTGCATATAGTTTAGTATTAAGTTGCATGTAGTTTGGTGTTGAGTTATATGTACTTTTAGTATTAAACTACATATATATTGAAATTCATGAATAGATCAATGAAAAGAACAATGCAGTCAAAACTAATAGATCAATATATATACAAAAATTACGTATATTAATAAATTTTTTTAAAATTTATTGCATTATTTCTAGAGTATCAATTCAAAATTAATGATATTTATTTTATGGATTTAAATATACACGTAGTTCAATACTAATATATATGCAATTCAAAATTAATATACATGTAATTAAGAAACAATATAGTTCAAAACTAATGAACTAATGTATATATAAAAACAATGTATATCAATAAAGTTTTCTATAATTTTTTATATTATTGTTGAAGCACCAATTCAAAACTAATATACATTTTATTAATCTCTTTTATAGATTTCAATGTACAATATCAATGTATATGTAGTTCAAAATTAATGTACATACAATTAAAAAATAATGTAATTCCAAACTAATGTACCAATGTACAGAAAAGAATAATATATATCAACAAAGTTTTTTAAAATTTTTTGATATTATTTCTAGGGTATCCATTCAAAACTAATGTATTTTTTATTAGTACATTTTATGAATTTCAATACACATGCAGTTCAATATCAATTTGCATATAGTTAAAGATCAATGTACATGCAATTCAATACAAATGTAAATGTAGTTTTGTTTTTTTTAAAAAAAAAAGATAAAACATGTAACATTTAAATGAAATGGTATGTGTTGACCTAAGTCCATATTACAACATGAGTCTGGATCCATAATATATGTATTGTGCCTAACACTTTTGTTCTCTCAGTTGTGTGTGTTTTTTTACATTTAGTTTTTGCAATTAAATTTGCGATTTATGATCCTGAAGATCACTTTAATATTATTAAATTAAATATTTATTGATTTTCATGGAGCAACTCATAATATTTATTATGCTATATTTTATTCCTCTTTTTTTTCGAGAATATATGTTTGATTCATTTTTTTTTTTGAAATGAAAAGAATATAAATTGAAATATGATTAATTTTTTTCTAATTCACAAAAAAAAATTAGAGATTAAGTTAAAAATTAAATTACTTGAATCTAAACATTTATTTTTTTCCCTCTCATTCCATTTTCAAGAATGAAACAAACATATCTCCTATTTCTTTTTAGCAAAATCATGTAAACCAAGATTTAGCATTAAATATGTGAGATTCTAGATTTGCTTATTCTTTTTAATTATGATTAATGATTATCAACTTTTTTAAATGAGTTTCAATTTGAATTATGACATATAATGCATCAAGATTCCAATAATGAAGAAATATAATATCAAGTATTTGCTCGACACGTAAATTAATCTTTTTTAGCAAAAACAAATTAACTAAATTTCAACTTTACATATGTGAAGTTTTAGATTTACTTTTTCTACCATGATTTTATTGTTTCTCTAAAAATAATTTAAGCAAGTTCTAAGCTTTGATTGTGAAAAGAAATTGCATTAGTACAGTCTTAAACTTGATTATTCCACATCAAAAAGGTAACATATATTTTTGGTGGGATTTCAAATTCATATACATAATTAGAAAACTAATCTTCCAAATGTAAAATACATTATAAATTTAAATAATAAAAAAATAAAAAATAACTGAATTAATTGAAATTAGCCTAATTAACAAACATTCCTTTAATAGCACCAAATCAACCTGAAACTCTCATGGCTATCCTCACTCTCCGTAGACACGCTACCGCCTTTTTCTCATACTATCATCCATCCTTTGCTTAGCCAAAACAACTATATAAGACATTAAAGTCTCTCTATTTCTTGATCAGTGTTAAGAGAGCTCTTGCATCATAGAATAAGAATCTCTTAACACCAAAAACCCAAAATTAAGAAAACGTACACTCATCAGGAAAATGGCAAGCAAGGCTGTTATTGTTGCCCTTCTTCTTGTGGCCTTCATTGGGTTGGCATCAGCAGCAACAACTGCTCCTACCACCCCATCTGATACTGCGGCTGCCCCTGCACCTTCTAACGATGATATTATTGGTAATGATGATGATGATGGTTCTGCAGCAAGTGCACCAGGAGCTGTTGCTGGTGAGGTTGTTCCAGGACCATTAGGATCATCATCAGCATCAGGTGAGGAAGGCGGTAGTCCTGCTGAATCACCAAAGAGTGGCGCCTCTGCCCTTGAAGTCTCCGCCATTGCTGGAGTCGCTGCTGTTGCTGGCTACTTCTTCTAAATAATTTATATAGATTTTTTATGTCATATGAAAAGGACAATAATTTTTTTTAAGTTATGTTTCTTGTGCATGGAATTAAAGAATGTGAAGATGGAAATTAATGTTCAATAATTTAGCATATGATCATACATCTCAGTTTGTTGATGTAACTTAGGATTGATGCTTCTGATTCTGGAGCCAACTTTTCTGATTCTGGAGCCAATTCTAACAAAGTTGAACTAGTGTCATTTATATATTCTATTTTTTCTAAAACATTAAGATTATTCAAAGATGATACGATGTCAGAATTTAAATTTATGAGTCGATAAGACAACGACATAAATAAAATTTTTATCAATCAAAAGAGATCTTATTAAAGTTTAATTTCAGTAGCAAGAAAACAAAAAGCTGCTAATTAAATTTTAAACCTATAAAATAATAAAAGATAGATAAAATTCAAAAACCTTTGAAATAAATAATATAATATAACCCAAGAATTATTGAGGTATGGAAACTATTAAAATTTAAAAACTAATGAATTTTTCTTGCAAAAAAAGCAGTGGTGGAGAAAAGTTTCTATTGAATATTTATTAACATTATTAAAGATTTAAAATATGTTAATAAGATAGTATAAATTAATAAAACTAATAAATTATCAAAAATTAGTGAAATTTTTTAAGAATATATATTTTATTGCACAAAAATTTTGTAAAATTAATTGTAGTTTATGTGTTTATATAATTAATATATAATATAAATGGAAACTCAAATTATTGATAAATAATCAATTTTTGAAAATTAAAGTTTTACTGAATATTTCACTATATATATCTAGATCGTTAATTTTATTATCGGCATGCTTGATATTATTGTTGCTAGTAGTAGATATTTGAGCAAAAATTAGTAAATTTGTTTTGTTCTGTTAATTGATAATACAATTTTTCAATAAGAGTTTTATTAATTAAAATTTGATTTTGAAAAAAGTTTATATTTAAAGATTTTATCAATAAATATTAATTAAGTTAACAATGTCATTAAATTATTTTAATGAGTAGTTTCAAAATTTAAAAAAATTAATTTAACAAAGAAAATAGATTTTTACAGTCATAATGCCAAAAATGCCCTCTATATGACATTGCATAAACATTTTAAATAATTTTTAATGGTAGAATTTAACTCCTATGATGATTGGGTAAGATACGAATGATGTTGATTTTTGGATTCTTATTCGTATCTAAAACATAAGTCAAATTTTGTAATTCAAATATCAATAAGATAAATTCTCAAATCTCAATTAGAATTTTAGAAAACTTGTTTTTAGCAACCTAAATTACAAAGATTTAAGAGGTGTTAATCTCAATCTTAAATTAACTAAGTAATTTAAAACCTAGATTAAATAAATTTGTGAAATTATTAAGAACTTACTTAACAATTTCACTAAATCCTATTAGAACTCAAGAAGAGAATTAACTCTCACAAGCAATTTGCTAAAAGAAATATTTTTCAATGATTGATTTGGTTGAATAAGGACTATTTATAGTCTTTACAAAACTTCTAGAAACTCTAAGAATTACTTCCTAAATAGTCTTTGAAATTTGTTTAATTTATTTAGAAAAAATGATACTTCTAAGATAAATAGGAAATAACTAAAAGATACATTAAATATCTTCCTAATTATAAAAGATATTTTTTACATAAGTAAATACAAAAGTTAGTTTAAGAGAAGAATTAGGCTTAATGAAGAAGTTTCTTCATACTTGACTGAATTGGACCTCCAAATGGTGCCTTGGCCGAATAACAATGGTCATGAGTCTCTCCACATGTTGGGCTCCAATGGATCAAGTTAAAGGCTTCCTTTGAAGAGTTCATGTTGTCATCTCTAAGCAATTGAGTTTCTTATTTCATTTGTTATTTTTAAGTTAGCCCAATAGTTATTTCTAGTTGCATGAATAACTCAATCGTTTTTTTGAACCTTTTGAGTTTTCCTTTTATGATTGGGCCTTGAAGTTGAAGCGGATATTTTGGCGAGCTTTTGATGTTTGCATTATTCTCAAGCCATAATTCAAAGATCAACAAGATAAACTCTCAAATCTCAATTAAACCCTTAGAAAATTTATTTCTAGCAATCTAAATTATAAAGATTAAGAGGTATTAATCTCACTCTTAAATTAACTAAGTAATTTAAGACCTAAATTAAACAAGTTTATGAAATTTTTAAGAACTCACTTAACAATCTCACCAAATCCTATTAGAACTCAAGAAAAAAATTAACTCTCACAAGCAATTTACTAAAAAAAATATTCTTCAATGATTGATTTGGCTGAATAAAAAATGATTATTTATAGCCTTTACAAAACTTTTAGAAACTCTAAAAATTACTTCCTAAATCGTTTTTGAAATCTACCTAATCTATTTATAAAAAATGATACTCTTAAACTAAATAGAAAATAACTAAAAAATACATTAGACATCTTTCTAATTATAAAAAAAGTTTTTATATAATTAAATACAAATATTTCTAATTAGTTTAAGAATAATTTGGGCTAATGAGTAAGTTTATTCATACTTAGCCAAATTGGGCCTCCAAATAGTGCCTTGGCCGAATAACAATGGTCATGAGCCTCTTTACATGTTGAGCTCCAATAGATCAAGTTAAAAGCTTTCTTTGAAGAGTTCATATTGTTATCTCCAAACAATTGGACTTATTGCTTCTTTTATTTCTCTTAGGTTAGTCCAATTGTTTTTTCTTATTGTATGAATAATTCAATTGTTTTTTTAAACTTTTCTTTTGTGATTAGGCCTTGAAGTTGAAGCGGATCTTTAGGCTGGTCTTAGATATTTACATCATGATATAAAGAACTAAAACAACTTTTTAATGGTAGAATAACACCACTAATGATTGAGTATAAAGAACTAAAACTTGCATATTGCTAAAAAGTTTTATATTTAACTAATTGAAATTATATAAATTGACGTAATAAATGATTGTTTTAGTTATATTACTTTTTTTAAAAAAACGTCATTAAGAATTCCCTACAGTCTTTGTTGATTTAGATTTCAATCTCAATTCAACCAAATGTACGGGATGACTTCAATAGGTTTATATATATATATATATCATCAAATGTCGGTTCTCCTTTGCCAATAATAGCCTTGGAGCATGTAAAATATGACTCCCCTATTTTTTGAAAGTATATTATTTATTGATCAATCAATCGATTTTCAGATGGATCAATTAATTTAATCAATTTAATTGAATTGATTCAATAATAAATAAAATTTAAAAATATTATTACAATAATTCTAAATTAAAAAATATCTATAATCAATAAAAATAAAAAATAATTTTAAAAGTTAAACTAAACTAACAAAATAAATTAATAATCCCGATTATTAATTTAATCAATGTGATCAATCAATTTAATTTTCAACACATTGATTACAAGATAGTTGGCTAAATTGTAATTACTATAATGGTGGCGGAATGTGAAGCATCATAATACTAACAAAGAGCCAAAAAAATTCCATTGCGATCTTAAATTTCAAGGTCTCAAACCACAAAATCTTTCCCTAGGTGTTCAAAAAATTATGTAATACAAACACAAAGTCTGTATAACAAGCAAAGCAAGAAACTAGTCGGGCATGTATCGACAACTACTATGCCGGATTTGCCCTTCCTCTTTTTTCAGGCAAACCATATTTAGCCATAAGAACTCCCATCACATAACAGCAAAGTTAGCAAGGATCTGGGGTCTGCACAATAACAACAAAGATATATATTCCAAGGCTTTAAATCCCACGCACACCTAAATGAAATCACCTAGATTAACAAAGAGAACAAACTTTTGATATATTTTCCAGACATTCTAGCTTCCTGTTGGTGAAACTAAATGTTACCTCATCTAGATTAACAAGGAGAACAAACTTTTGATATATTTTCCAGACATTCTAGCTTCCTGTTGGTGAAAACTAAATGTTACCTGATTTCCATCAAACAACACTACAACAGCATGGCTAAAAAAAATTATTTCCTGGAAATGCAAGAATATTATAAGGAGGCAACTCGCTGAAGTTGAGCTTTATCAAAAACATTACAAAACATGGCAAGAAAACAATGAGGCATAACCCAATGAGCAGCCACAAGTCATCTAAATTGCAATTGCAACTGCAACAGGGGAATAATTTATCTCCAATGAATTACTCAAACTTATTAAACAAGAGCAGACAGGAAGAAAATTCATTTTCAATTGATTAAACACATTTTCTCAATTTTCGCTACAAAACCTCCTGCATCAGATTCAAAATTCACACGTCAGATCAAAGCTTAAACGATAAACATAACATAGCTGAAAAAACTCATGCAAATGAGCGAACTAGCATATTAACAAAGAATATTAAGAATAGCTAATATGTACATGAGATAAGGAAATACATGCAACTAAAAACAAAGTAAATAGAATTGCTGCAGTTTTCATCATTAGGTAGTACTCATCAGAACAATGAATGTACATCTTCAAGAAGGATGTTGCTGTTTCCTATAATACAAGACTACTAAAGACTGAAGTCGCAGGTACATTGTATACGAAAAGCTATATCCAACTGTACAAACAAGAAGCCATGATTTATACAACAAAATCTCATCAAGAACAACCAATACATAAGGAATCCCAACAATTCCCAAAAAGTGGGGGGGAGAATACAGAAGAAGAATTGCATGAAGCCTCGAGAGAGGGAGAAATAAGCCCAAAACAATCAAAAAGCTTTTGGTTCCAGCCCGTCTGCAACATTGCAGCAAACTCATAACTCAGCTCCTAAACTGAGGTACAGCTCAAACTTACACCATTAGAATAAATGCTTTGAAATCCTTTAGCCTTTCAGGAAGTATGCCCTTACAAATTGGGTTTTATAAATGTTACACTTGACCAATACAATGAGGACACATACCTATCATTACAGAGCATTATTAACTCATCTCTGACCCTTCCACCTAACACAAATATAACAAGAGGAATTACAAGACATCTGATATGTACAAAGTTGGGCCTCACAACTGGCACAAGGTTTCTTACAAGCTCAGTGATGAAACAAAAAATAGTCAAAATAAACAATGGAGGCCATTACATGACATGAACCTAATAAATATATGAATTTACATGGAACAAACATGATAGTTTGTATCAAAACATATCAGACCGCCCTAAATTATTTTACAGCTCCATGAATACAAATCCTCCTAGACATATTCTAGTAGAGCATTATTTACAGATTCTTAAGTGGTGTAAAAAAAAGGTGAAAGCCAAAATAATAAGGGCTTCTTTTGCAAACTTGGCAGATCAAAATCAGTAAGGAAGAAATCCAGTTGAAGACAGCTCATCAAACATATCTTCCTCCAGGCAACTAACACAGATAGATTCAATCATGAAAACAAAGAGTTGCCCACTTCACATCCTGGATTGATAATAAAAAAGAAAACCCCTATGTCAATAGACATTAAAAAAATTTTATTTGTCAAAAAATGCCATCCCATAATCTACTTCAATCTCAATATGCCAGCATTGCAACAGATTCTGATGACAAATCAAACTTCCTAGTCCATTATTTGTTATCATGCTATCCCAGAGGTATTAGATTTCTACAAGACACAGATGTAATAATCCATTGAGACCTACATAATTCTTGCAGTAGTAGATTTGAGTCATCCAAAACTACATACAAAGCTAAATTTAAGACGATAACCAAGACAAGTGCAGATCCTCAAAAAAACTGCAAGAATATCAGTATAGCAGAACCACCAGAAAAACGACAAGTGCCACACTTCGAGATTAAGATTAGAGTTTCACACATGGACCATTTTATGATTGAAACTGTGCACCATTCCAAAGCTGCAAGCAACGCATAAAAACTAAGAAACACGAAAAACTTCATAGAAAAGTATGAATGGACAAAGATTTTAAGAAAAGCGTGCAAACCAGAAGAGAATCTATGCAACTGTACTTTCTAAAAAAGGATTCCGAGCATAAAACTTCAATTGAAAGGTTGCAAATAACCAGAAGAGACATCAAATTTATTACTAAATCAGATCAGTCTCTTCTTTGAATTGAACTAAGCACTAGCCCCATCACAACCAAAGGAAAATAACCCTATATCAACAAACCTCTACCCCTTCCACTAATTCTTTTTTTTTTTTTTTTTATAATCAATTTTACTTCCATGGAAGCATGAGTTTCACGTAAAGAGTACCAAGAGCAGAACCCTCAGTGTCAAGAGAGTACTTCTTGAACCTAATAACTATAGGCTATCAACAGATTATTGGCAATCAATGACCTACAAATTCCATAAATATACAAACATTCATCACATAACCTACATTGTTGCTTATTTCATTATAATAAAAACTTCTCTTATAAAGTTTTAAAAAAATTTGTTAAAAATTGAAATTAAATATCCAATTTATCCTCACCAAACATAAAAGACTTTCCAAACAATATATCCAAGAAAATGAAAAAAAGCATATCTAAACATTCACAACCAAGAAAGGCGTTTATAGAGCAGTATGAAATGAAGATTCAAAACAAGAGAACAATAGCCTCCATTTCGACTATTCTAATGACCACTACCATAACCACCAATGACGACTACACCAAACCACCACCCCCCCTCTCTCCCCAAAAAAAAAAAAAAAATAGAAGGCCCAAATGAAACTAGAGACTTTCATTTTGACCTTTAGCATAAATAGACTATAAATTGCCACCTGAAAATTCCTCTAATGAACAGAAATTCTGACAATTCTTCACAAAGAATAGCAATATCCTGCATTTTTACTATTCCAAAGACCAACATCACGACATAATTCAAAACTGCCAGTTATGACTCCAGTCACTCCACCATCCCAAACAACACAAGAGACTTCTTTTGTGTTGAGCATACCTAGACTACAAATTCCACCTGAAGCATCCCAGATACAAAAAGGTCAGAACACTGCCAGTTTCTAATTGCTAACTTTTTGTCAAATGGGAAACAAAAGCAATAATTATAAGAGCAACAGTAGGACATTATCTCTGAAAACACTAAGAAACATTCTTGTAACAAAAACAGAGTTTAATTATGCAAGAAAAAATAAAAAATAAAAATAAATTTAGAAAAATTAACAAAATGATTTACATGGAAACAAAACCAACTAGCTGCAGCTTCTTAGTCTATGATGCATGTTATATACAATTCACATGAAGATAAAAAGAGAAAACAGAAGATGGCCACAAATCATACCACGTTCATGCACCAGATGAAAAGAAGACCCATTTGAATATTGAACATATAAATGCTGTTAAAGACTTTGGAGTCAAGTACAGCATTTAAATTATCCAACACTTCACTGCTATAATAGCATCTAGCAAAGGTTAAACCTAAGCAACAAAAAAATCATACAAAGCAAGACAATATATTAGCCATCATCTAGGTGCCTAGGACAATCATATAAAACAAGACCGTTTAAAGCAATTCAAAGTCACAAGTCTCAGACACAGCATTCAGGATAAATTATATAACCAATGGGATGCTCAGATGCAGGATATAAGTCCAACCCCACGAAGAATATCCACATTGGTATGCAACTAAGAGTTGCTAATGTTTAAAGCACACAAATATCAAGTTTCGTCTAGTGATGTTCTCTAGAATGCAGTAGGAAAGCAACACAGTATCTATTCTTCTCTTTTATCCATACGAGTAGAACTTACTTCTTCCCTTCACGAGTCACCTCAGCATTTCAGGCATGCAGCCCAGTGCAAAACAGCAGTACATGCAGTGAAGCAGACCAAGAGTGTGAATGTAAAATGTTGATGCCTTGTTAACCTGTTCAAGAAAGATGAACAGAACAATTATGTCACTCTGATGGTAGACGCCTCCTCTTGCCATAATCTGCTTCCCTTGATCGAGACCTGTCTTCTTCAGGCACTGCACGAGATCTGCTCCTAGATCTTGAAGAAGATTGCACTCTATCCCAATCATCCTCGTAACCAGAGTCACGCTCTCTTTGCCGATGATCTCGATGACTATCTTTTTCCTCACGGTACCTGTGTTCCCTGTGCTCTCGTTCAGACCTGTCCCAGTCATGTTCCCTATCATCACGATGCCTCCTATCAGAGTTCCCTGACCAGTCACGCTCAGAAACTCGCTCCTTTTCCCTCGATGCAGCACTTGACCGTGCTCCCTTTTCATGGTTCACCTCTCCATAGCCATATTCAGAAGCCCCATCATCCCCACCATAACTTGACTCCCTTGTTCTTCGGCCAGGCTCTTCTCCCCATCCACCCATGCTTGTATCAGACCAAATTCCAGCAGCAGGCCCATCCATTCCAGAAGGACCCATCATTCCCATACCATTTGGCACCATTCCCCGACCAAAGAAGGCTGGGTTGACATGAGGAGCCACTCCAGCAAGTCCCATAGCATTTACAGCAGGAAATGAAGGCAGCATGCCAGGAAAACCAGGGCCTGGAAATCCACCATAACCAGCCCCTCGGCCCATATATGTTGGATCAAATCCAGGTCCCATCATACTCTGTGGTGGCATCATGCCACCAGAGGGTCCACCATATGCAGGACCTGCAAGGCCTTGTCCATAGCCTCCACCATTGGCACCACCCCCTACACCAACACCCCCAACCATATTCTTGGCAGCCATGGTTCCTCCTCTTCCCCTCATTGGTCCTCCACCCCCAGGACCTCTGTTAAGAATTCCTTGCCCACCTCGTCCCCACCCACCTCGTCCATAGTTCCTCCCTGCATCTCCACCTTGATAATTCATGTTACCACCTCT
>CATIWR010207800.1:0-11871 GCA_949677035.1 Omphalea diandra | reverse complement strand
GTATGTATGTATGTATGTATGTATGTATGTATGTATGTATGTATGTATGTATGTATGTATGTATGTACATGTATTTTTTTTTCAATTTTAATCCAAGAAAATCAACGTTCTAATTTTGTTTCCTCAATTTTCAAAGAGCATTTGGACCCTGAAGGTGATACTTGGAAGACGGTGTTAGCGGACACCAATTATTTATGCTAGGAGGAGTTCAATGTATAATTTAAACTTTTTACTTAATAAAATTTTAATACAAGTGATCATATTTTATTTTGTTATATTGTAGAAATATTTTCTTTGGGATGTCATTATGGAGACCATGGTCAAGATTGCATGGGAGCATACAGCTGCTAGGCGGTATTCTTATACTGTATCCCACTAGAGATGTGGTAATAGGCCATAATGCGTCTCCAAAGATATATGGAATTTATGGAAGCATAAGTGGGATACGTTGGAATTTTAAGCTCATTTTGCCTAATTTCTAGTAACAGACACATAGAGCCTGATGGTGTTAGTATTGGTCCGTCTTGCAATATAGCTTATTTCATATCATTCATTAAGCATGCAATGGATTTGGTTAGCTTATTTACTTATCTTTTTTTTGTTTAATTATGGAATGTTTCTACTAAAGTAATAAAATTTTGTTTCAGGAGAAAGAACTGAAACTTCCAGCCACAAATTATGAGATTTTAAAGAAAACATATATTAAGAAAAGTGACAATCAATGTTGATTAAAAATCACAAGACACCAATGTAAGTTATTCTCATAAGACTAGTACTTCTCGAGATGTTATTTTCCATGAAACAGTCTTTCCTTATGCTAAGTCCTCTTCTTCTTTTCCTACTTTCTCTTACTCATCCTTATATACTTTTATCCTTATTCTTATTTTCCTGATCCATTAGTGTCTTTTATATCTTTGCCCATTTCTTATGTTCCATCTCATTATCCCTCTTATATTCCTTCCCCTCCTAATCCTTCTTTTTCACTTTCAGTTTCTCCATCCATTTCTTCCACCTCTTCATTTGTTCTTCCCACTCTTTCATCACTTGTTCCTTATATTCCACCTATTAGACATAGTAATAGACCTATATATAAGCTAAAATGGTAACAAAATTTTGTTTATAATATGACTTTCTCTATAACTCAGTCAACTCTTCCTTCTACTGCCATTATGGGCCTGGCCTCAGGTTCTGTTACATGTAATAACCTTTTATCTCTTCAATTTTCTTCTCCTTTCCAAGCCTTTTTATCTAACATTTCTACCATTAAAGAACCCATAACTTATGCTTAAGCTAAAAATGATTCATATTAGATTCAAGCTATGCAATAAGAACTCGATGCATTAGAACAAATACTTAGGAGTTGACTCATTTACCACCTAATAAGCATGTATGGGTCACAAATTAGTTTATAAAGTGAGAATGAAACCTTATGGGAGTGTGGATAAGTATAAGGCCTGTTTGATTACACAGGGTTATAATCAAGTTCCTGGACTGGATTATATCGAGAGTTTCTCATAGTAACTAAACTTGTCACCATGAGACTTCTTATTGTTGTTGCCACAACTAAAAAGTGGTCTCTTCATTAGTTAGACATTAATAATGCATTTCTTCATTGTTACTTACATAAAGATGTTTACATGGATATTCTCGAAGGTTATACCCAAGCTTTATTCGATCAAGTTTGCCAATTAACACTCTCTCTATGGTTTGAAGCAAGCTTCTCAATAATGGAATCTTGAGTTCACCACTAAATTGCAACAATTTGGTTTCAAAATGTCTAGTCATGATCATTGTTTATTTGTGAAACTTACTGATAATGGTATGTTGTTTTTGCTAGTATATATAAATGATGTCTTTCTCACTAGCACTAATGAAGATGAAATTAAATCTATTAAAGCATTTCTCCACAAGGAATTCACTATTAAAGATCTTGGTTATGCCAAGTACTTTATTGGGTTGGAGATTGCTTGCACTAAAGAGGGTACCTATATCAATCATAAAATATATATACTTAATATCTTGAAGGATGCTAGTCTTTCTCATGCAAAATATGTTGCTTCTCCATTACCTTCAAGAGTGAAGTTAGCTCAGGGTACCACTCCATACTATGCTCGTCCATATCAATATCGCAAATTCGTTAGTCATTTGCATTATCTTAATCTTTCTTACTTGACATCACCTTTTTTGTTCAACAGCTCAGTCAATTTATGAGTCATCCTTTAGAGCATCATTGGAATGCAGCGCTTCATGTTTTACATTATCTTAAAAGGCATCCTAATAAAGGCTTGAATTTTTCAAATCACAATGACTTTCAGTTGACAACATATTGTGATGTTGATTAGGCTTCATTCCCCCTCACTAGGAAATCTATCTCAAACTAATGCATCTTTCTTAGTTGCTCCTTGATTTCTCGAAAAGCTAACAAACATTATACGATGTCTCGATCTTCAACTGAATCTATGTATTGTAGCATGGCCAATGATGTTTGTTAACTTAAATGGATTTCCTACTTACTGTAAGATCTTCATCTACCATAGCATTTGCCCATTCCTAACAAGGCCACTATCCATATCACTGCTAACCCTATTTTCCATAAATGCACCAAACTCCTAGAAATATATTGTCATTTGGTGCGTGATTAGTTCAAAGCTAGGTTTATTCTTCCTCAACATATTCCAGGTTGTTCTCAGTTAGCAAATGTGTTTTCAAAGTCCCTATCTACACCATTATTCATTAGACTCTTGTCCAAGATGGGCTTGATTGATGTTCATCAAGCTCGATCTTGAAGGGGGGCTGTTAGTGTATGTCATTATTTATGGAGTGAAAAGGCTACAACTACACCTACTAAGCTGGCATAATTAGTTATGGGATTAGTTAGTAGCCATAACAAAATCTGTTATCACTCTAGGGAATTGAGCTAGGTTGTTTCTTTTGTTCTTTGTGTATATAAACAAATAACGAGAGTAATGAGAGTATTGTCTTCGTCTCTCAAATTTCATTTTGCTTCATTCATAATTTTCTCTGATTTTCTTGCTCTTCTTCTGTAATTCATTACTTCAAGCTCACATACACGAGCTTGTGCATGTATCATTGCACTTATCTCAGCATTCACAACTTGAAATCTAATTGGTGACTAATTGGTGAGACTACCCATATGTTGGCATACCATAAGACAACCAATAATTGACATCAAATTGGCATGCCTTGACAGTGTGTTGGTAGGAAGTATGATAGGGTCGACTATGCCTAAGGATTGGAAAATATCCTAGGGAGCTTTGAGGTTTCAGTAGTCTAACGTTGGCAAAGCAGCCCTAGTAATGTGTTCATACAGTTCTGCTAGTTAATTGATAGAGATCCTACATAGTTCGCATAAAGAGTGGCTTTGCCCAATTGTTCATGAACAATTATGAGTCTGGACATTTATTGGCAAGATATAATGCATGTTTGGACAGGTTTCTAATATAGCTATATATGGGCAATTTTTGTTGCCTAAGGAAGGACAAATGAGATTGATCTAGCAGTTGAGAATGTCAACTATCCTTATAATAAAACTCTGCTATGTAATATTGTTGGTCATTGCTCTTTGTAACTACGTCCTATGAATTCAAAGTTAGATTATGAGTGGAATAATTTGTATAAAGAGTCTTATTATATTCTTTTGTATTGTTCGTACGTTAAAGAGTTGGAAAAATCTTTTCCAATATATGATCGTGCCTTGAACGAATTTACATTGCTGTTTCATTATTGCTTTTATAACTAATTATTGACAGGTTTTAAACCTTTATTATTAAAAAATATCCCAAAAGCATAGGAAGGATCTCAAATCCGAGTCCCTCGGCAAAGGTTACCCTGCATTGCCTGGTGATTATATGCATATTAGTTGCAGTAAATATAAGGTCATGGTAGTACTTGGAAATGGACCATAGTAGCCTAAGAGACTGGACAATTTTCGTTCTGTTGCACAGAAATATAAAGTATGGTTGTACTTGGAATTGGATCATAGTGGCCTTAGAGACTCGATAGTTTTTGTTTTGTTATACAGAAACAAAAGTGTAACAAAGGTGCAGACCTACAGTATAACTGGCAACTGGGAAAAGACAGCCAATTGTGAGATCTACTGCTTTTTCTTTGATTACCAACTTATAAGAAAGAAAAGGTTCTCTTCCTGCAATTACTCAAGCTAATTAATAATCGAAGACAGCATTTAGAGTAACTTAAGCAGCAAATAAACACTTGATTAATTAATTTTCCAACATAATACGATAATTTAACTATTAATTATTTCTTGAGTTGCGAGTTATTTGAGACAGCAGCTGGAGTAGTTGCAGCAGGTGTCCAAAATTGTGCATTCTTCACCTTCGACACACTGGCTAGGACACTTAATGGTGTCACATCTCCAACAATGGTCACCTTCTTTGCTGCAAAATCTATGCTGTAGGAGCTCACACCTGATCATTTCAAGAACCCACAAAATTATCATTCTCATGGGGTTTTGGCAAAATTCATATCTAAATCTTAAACATCTTGGGTTTATTCAACCTTTATTACTATTTTTTTAATTATAAACTATTCAAATTATAAACTTTAATTCTCATTTTAAAATATTGAGAACCTAAAATGGATTAATAAAAAATTGCACTACCTTTTCTTTGTGGAAATAACTAAGAATAAAGGAAAAATATTTCCATATATATATCCATGCATTTTATAAATTTTATATATCAAGAATTGTTATTTTATTTTTTAAAATCAGCATATATATATATATATATATATATATATATATTGGTTAAATAGATTATCAGCATAAAATGGGAAATAGACAAAGCGACGCAAGCCACAAAGCACAGGCGTACCTTGCATTCTAGATAGATGTTTCCTCACTTTTCCTTCACAGCCTTTGCAGTGCAGTGACACTCTCAATACCACAACCTGCAACAAAAGCCAATTCATATATATATATATGTGTGTGTGTGTGTGTGTTTGTGTGTGTGCATATCATTTCTAAAATTCGATCACTGTGTGTGTGTGCATATCATTTCTAAAATTCGATCTATTTAATTCGTTTCCAACCATATTTAATTAAACCACTTATAATATGAGGCAGGTATTAGATCACTGAGTTATTGGCACTCAAAACTTAATATAATTCATCTTGAACGAGTAGGCAGAAGATCACCTGATTGGAAGGCCTTTCTTCAGCTGGGTTAGAAGTTGAAGATGGTTTTGAAGAAGTAGATTCTTGACTCGAAGCTTGAGCTGATGATGACTTATTTGGTTGATCAGCAGGAACTAATGCTGAAACCGAGTCATAATCCGATAACCCATCAAAGAAATCTTTGTCGCTCAAAAGATATCTAGTCGATCCGGGAGGGGTGATAAATTCATCACGCTTAGCCCAGCTCTTCCTAACTGTACTAATATTAGTAGATTCCTTCTCCTTCTCAACATCAACATCACCTGCAGGCTTAGAAACAGAGCTTTTGTTCTTGTTTTTCAGTTTTCTAGAGCTCTTCTTGGTTTGATCTTTTGGGTTTGCCTTAGCCTTGTTGCTTCCAACTGTGGGGTCCAATTTTTCGCTATTTTGAAGTAAATGGTAAGGTTGGGGATTGATAGCAGGTAATTCAGAAGTACATGGAGCTAAAGGGAGAGCTCTAGGAGCTCTTTTGTAGTCTCTGATAATGGGATTGTGGCGGTCGATGGCTCGACCGCCCAGTGAAATGGTAGAGGAGGAGGAGGAGGGTTGATCCATGCTCATGCATATGGCTGTTGAAGCTTGAGAAGCACAGAAGATATCTATTCTTTTCATTTTTGGATATTGTGAGATAAGAGAGAGAGAGAGAGTAAAAAAGAGGGATAGAGAGAAGGCCAGTGGTAAAGAATCCGCATCTATATGAGAAAGAAAAATAGAAACGAACTTCTGAAAGAAGGTTGGTTGTTATGCTTTTGTGCTCGAACTACTAATTGGATAAAGGCATAAGATATATTGCAGAATTTTATGGAATAATTAATAGCATGCATCTTGTGTTGTGTGGAAGTGTATGCTTCTATAGTTCTATTTAGTACTCTCTTTTTTTATGCTCTTCTACCTCATGACACTCGTACTAATTTCATATGCATATCAACTTTATTGAATTTAATTTGATGCCAGCATCATGCATTACAAGATGGATATTCACACTTACTATTACAAGATCTAATGAGCCTAAAATATAGGATGGAATAGTCCATCTCCATACACTACAAGAAATATATAATATGCCAACAAAAAATTTTATTAGAAAATACATCAATTCTGCCAATAATATTAATTTAATAATAGAAAACTGATTGTATTGGCTTGTTGGCAAAAAGTTGGTCGATAAGTAAATACTGATGAAAATTGCATCTGTCAGCAAACATAATGGCGAACTTGCCGACGGAATATCAATCAATAGTTAAACATTAAAATTTGAGTAAATTACTTATGAAATTTCCTATCGACAATTCTATCAATAAAGCCCTAGGCAATCCGTCGATAATTCATCAGTGAATTAAACCTGAATATTATATTGTTTTAAAAATTCCGTTGGTATGTATTTTATTTTTTTTTAGCTTTCCGTCGGTGATTCGTTGGCAGGTTTTCAAGGGTTTTTTAAAATATTATAATATTTTTATACTATTTATGATATTAATATTTATAATATTTATTAAATTAATATTCATATTTTAATATTAATTTTATAATATTAATTTGATATTAATTTAAATATTTGAATATTAATATTAATATTTAATTTCACATACCATATCTCAAGATTTAATATCATAGAAATTTAATATCACAGATTATTCAACATACAACATTTCTCACATACAATATCACAAATTTTAATATCTTGAAATTCATTCAATATAAAATTTGTATTATTCACAATAAGTATAAAATGTTTACAATATCTCAAATGCTACAATATCAAAGATTTCAAATGCTAAAAACAAATATTCACATTTTTTCTATACAATTTTTATAAAAAAAATTAAAAAAAAAAGTACTAACTATAGATGAGGGGGCGGAGATGACTTGCTTTGACAGCGGTGGCAACTCTTGGTGGTTGTGCCGATGATAGCAGGCCGAGGTGGGGGCCGATGATTCAGCAACAACAAACGTCATAGAGAGAGAGAGAGAGAGAGAGAGAGAGAGAGAAGAGAGAGAGAGCAGCGCCGGGAGAGACAAAGAGCAGAGACGAGAGGAGAAGGAGCCAACTGGGGAGGAGAGCAGAGGGAGAAGGAAGGAGAGGAGAAGGGAAGACATGAAAAAAAAAGGTTTGTCTGGTATTTTTTATTTACTATTTATTGACGGAATCATACACATTATTAAAACAATTTGTTGGTATTCCGTTGGTATTATATTTTTATTTTTATTATCTAAATTACTGACAAAATGCTGACAGATATTCTGATGCATTACTTTCGTCTCCCATCATCAATGATTATGTTGGTAAATTGTGGCACTAAAAGGAGGCGTCATAATTTACCGGTTACTGACAGCATTTTGTCGATAATTAGTCATTATGCTATATAATGTATATCTTTATTATTTCCATCGTTGATCCAATGGTATTTACTGACGAAAATTATGTTATCGGTAAAGTTCATCGGTGTTTTTTGTTTTTCCTGTAGTGATATATAATATATAGTTATTAGCAATGTTGAATATCGATTTCATATTTATCCTTTAGGTCATAAATTTATTTTTTTTATACGTGTCATACGACTATTTACAAATGAAAATTTCTTTTATTATTTTTTTAAAAAAAACTCCACTTTAATTAATAGTACCAATAATTGGTGAATGAGTTGGTGTGGTTCCGTCCTTCAGTATCCTGTTATGATCATTTGTATATATTTTTAAAATGACCAAAGGAACATGCAAACCAAGCTCAAAAGATCAATTAATCCTTCGATGCAATATTTTATAATACCCTAAAACTAAAAACAATGAACCAAAGTAGTGTTAGAATTTGCAACAGTAAAATAATGACTAAGAAGTAATAATTACACTATTCTTTTGCTATGAGAATAGAACCCCTAAAAGGTGATCTTTATGAGATGCAACCACCTTTTTCTGGAGATTTAATGAATGAAAATGATAAAGATCAGGCTGTTTTGTTCTTTTATGCGTAACTTTTTTTTTCGAATTTAAAAAAAAAAAAGAGAAGAATATTGGAAAGATAAAAGCACTTCAATTGACTAGCAATATAATTTTTTTACTCGATTTTCTCAAATTATATCTAAAAGTGATTCTGTTTTTAGTTCTCGAAATACAAATAGTAGAATTAACTTCTGTGCACTTGAAACCATTTGTAGATTGCACTGCGAAGAGGTAACATGTACAATTTAGAAGGATTATTAATATTAAGAAGTGTTTAGTCTAGTGATATTAATTTATTTAATTAATACTTTGATTTTATTTCTTTTAAGGTTTTCTTTAATATGTACTGCAACAATATATTCAGATTATTTTGTGTCAATCGAGACTAAATCCTTTTAAATATGATCTTAAAAGCTTATCTTTACATAAACTTAATGTATTAATATATATTTATTATTTTTAGATGTCAACTCCAAAATGTTAATTTTAATCTTGAATCTTTTCATTTTGATTTTCTAGCTTAATTGATTAAAAACTTCTTGGTAATTTTTGGGATTTGGAGCTATCCAAAGCTATTTTTGGAATAAAATGGAGGTCACGAAACAATTTTGCATATTGTGTGTTGGCCTGATTATAATTAAGGTTAAACAAAACAATCTTAGTTCTTATGAGTATGAATAAATACCTGGCAGGATTTCAATTTCCAGCACAGACCAAATTAGGGCTATACAACAAGATAGAGCAACGGTAAAAAAAAATACTGAGCAACGTTTACCTGGGCCAGGTTCGCTCATCCAAATCAGATCCTTATCCAATATTTGGAAAATTATTTAGGGAGAAAGAAAATAAAGAGAGAAATATATATATATATATATATTTTTTTTATTTTTTTCTTTATATTTGGATAAAAAAGAAATAAGAAAAAATAAATTTTATTTTCTTTCATTTATTTTTTCTCTTCTTGTTTGGACAAAAAAAGAGAAAAAATAAATTTATTTTTCTTCATTCAATAGAGAAATATAAGAGCACAAATGTAAATTTATTATAATTCGTTCAATCATCATATTTTCTCATCATTTTGGGAGAAACATAAATAGAAAAAATAAGAATTATTTTCCTTCCACTCCTAAACAATGAAAAATTACAATCATTTTTTATTTTTCACCCTTATTGTCCTTCATCTCTTATTTTATCATATCCCAAACCAAGGGATAATGCTTTTTCTTTAGGGTTTTTTTTGCTATAGTGTGGAATAACAAACATTTGATATTCATATTGAAATTTTATATTATTACTATATATTGCTAAATTTTTATATTATTAATATAAATTAACATAAATATATAAACATATGTTAGTTATATAATTTTATATTTTATATTAAATATAGAATGTATAATATTGAATATATATATATATATATATATTAAAATTTTAGTTATGAAAAATAGAAAAATAATTCAATATAAAAATAGTGTATTAAATTATATTTTAAATGACATAGATACATTTTATATATTTTAAACTAATCAAATACTATTTGATGTAAAAATTTAGTTTTATATATTTAAGTCGCCAAATTAATAATAATTATTATAATGTACAAATATCGAATTATTATTGTTAAGCATTACCTTAAATTATGATAATAAAACCAAAAAGAGGTGAGTAAAAAAATCTATCCAATAGTTTGTTTGTTTTCCAATTTTCTATTTCTCATTTCATTATTGGTTTGATAATCCAAAAAAAAAAACTATTTTTTTTTTTGAAGTTTTTATAGTTATATCTAAATCTTTTAAATAATTTTATTCAAAATTGACCAAACTTGAATTAACTACAAAATTGAAAATAGAGAGCTTATACTATTTGTAGAATTAATTACCACTTTTTGCTTTAAAATTTTACTTTTTAGTTATAGAATTAATTATAGTTAAAATTTATTAAAGAGTTAGGGAAATAATTGCGAAAATTTTGAGTTTTAATTAATATAAGTTCAAATAATTTTACAAAATAAATTATTTTCTATTTTCTTTTTAAAAATTTTATATATTTGATAAATGCCTTTATAGCATGCATGACAATTATGCAATGATTATGTTAGTACATGGTAATAGTTCTTATATGGAATTTGATTTTATATATAATTAACACAAATTTGACTAATTTTAAATGAAATTGTCTATTTTAAAAGAATTGAGTATGGCTATAAAAATAAAAAAAAAAAAAAAAAGTTTTGATTTTTTTGCCATTAGGGATTTAACTTTTATTTCTCATTCATATCTTGTTTATAATGGTTGATTAGAAGTTCATCCGGAGTATTTGTTAACTTGGTTAATAGGTTGATACTATTTTTTATCATTCCTTGGTTGAACAGTTGCATCCTAACAAATTTTATAGAATTAATACATGAATGAGAAATTAAAAATAGATGTAATGATTTTCTATAGTCCAATTAAATCAGGACAATTGAAATGAACTAATTAACAAACTTATTAGGCTTTTCACCGAAAGCTTGATTCCATTTTTCTTCCAATCAAACTTTAGAAATAAATCTTGAGATTTTCTTTTGGCAATTAATTGTCATTTATGTTAAATTATAAGATCTTGCATTGAAAATAAATAAAAGAGATCAAGACTTAATGTGATGTTCGGATCTTATTATTTAAAAGCTGAAACTTTTTAAGTTGGATATAATGTTTTTCACATGATATTAAATTTGGTTCTATACTCCAAATGCCGTATGTCCATATGTGAGGGGGCAAAAATTATTTTGACATAAATTTGACATATTAGTGATTAAACTTTTTATAATAGCCAAACAACATTTTTAATTGTTATTTTTTTTCCAACAATATTTATATTGCGGTTTTTCAACAACAGTTTTTAGCATGGATGTTAATTATATTATAACTGGACAGAAAAAAAAAAGGGGGGAGTGGCGGGGGGTGGAGGGGCGGACGCTGAGAGTCCTACTTGTACCTGCACTTTGGGGAAAAAAATATGAGGAGAAGTCCTGGACAGAGTGCAATCAATTATTACCATTACCATTATTATTATTATTAATCTAATGGAACATATGCGGCCAGATAGAAAATCATTTGGAATTTTTCTGTTCCTGTGAATGAATGAGACGCAAAGTCACTTTCCTTCTCCATTATATAAACTTCAACTCTCTCCTTCACAAGCTCAAGAATCAGATGCTTCCAAATGGCTTTCATTTCTTTTTCCTCTCCTTTATTTTTGTCCCTGCCAATCCCCTTGCCGATTTTTTTATTGAGAGTCCGGCCTTCAATGCCTTTTCTTTATCGTCTTCTAGTATGTTGACCTAACCTCCTTTTCTTCTAACTCCATGTTTTTTCGCCAAGAATTTCTTAAAGTGAAAATCATTATTTTTTTCTCTGGTGCCTGGTATACTGAAAATTTCTTAAAAGGAAAGGAGATATTAATTGGGGTTTAATCTTTCCTACACAGCATGCACTCAGTTACTCGAATGACGTAATTATCTCATGTTGATTGATAATTAGTGACATACAATTTCATTCAATTTTCATTCGAAAGATTAAAGTTTTAGGCTTAAGAATTACGCAATCATAATATATATATATATATATATATATATATATATATATATATATATATATATATATATATATATATATATATATATATAAATAAAAAAATAGAAACACTATATTTTATAATATAATATTAAAATTTATAAAAAAAATATATAATTA
>CATIWR010207774.1:0-73413 GCA_949677035.1 Omphalea diandra | reverse complement strand
GAAAACCGAAAAATCTCAAACATTAATATCGAAAATATTCGATTTGTAACGGTTCACGTTTCGGTTTGATTTGTCGGTTCGGTTTTGACGGTATACCGGTTCAAAACTGTCAAACTTTCAGCCCTATATATATATATATATATATATCTTTAAATTCAACCATATCTTTGCTTAGATTTTTAATATTTAGTCTATATTTCTCAATATAAAAATAATTTTTAGTTAAAAATTAAAAATTTTTGTGTTTTTAGGTTAAACATGTATTTTCGTATCATGATATGTTAATGACACATTACTAACATGATTTACTTAAGTGGGTTAAATGGGTCGTATTGTATAACATGCTTCATAAACATGTCCATGTTAGGGTTGAAGATTTTGACACGATTAATTAAAAAGGTCATGTTCGGGTTGAGTATATTTTTTGTTATACACATGTCTCAATATGACATGATTAGACCCGACACGACACAAATTGCTACCCCTACTAGACAATACCATACAATTGAGGCAAATAATTACAAGCTTTGTACAATAGCCTAACGAGACATTATACGAAATATGGTAGAGGTATAAGGAGCTACAAAGACGGTTTCCATATTTTGGCTTACCAGATTGGTTGATAGTTCAAACCTTTTACAATGGCTCAATCATTAAATTCACATTATTCATGCCCTGAAAAGGAGGTGCACTCATGGAAACTCAATTGATGAAACTTATTCATTATGAGAAGAGATGGCTTCAAACAACTATCAATGGGTAAGTGAAAAAGGAATTAAGCAAGTTGCGAGTATTAATGACATTGATGCTTATATCATATTAAATGCTAAAGTGGATGCTCTTACAAGGAAACTTGAAGGAATGAGTGTACATACAATTAATACCCCACTGTTAAATTTTGAATGGTGTGGAGGAGGACACATGAGAACTAAAATGTCAAGTAGAGAGTTTTATTCCAAATTCAACTGAGCAAGTGCAATATATCTCTAATTTCAATAAGCGAATCAACAATCCATATTTTAACATCTATAATCATGAGTGGAGGAATCATCTCAACTTCTCATGGAGTAATCAAGCCAATCAAGTAAATCCTTCACATCCTTGTGAATTTCTTTAAATGTAATAAGGTAGCATTCCCATAGTCTAACAAACTCAACAAAAAGAGAAGACAAAATAGACATGTGAGAATTGTTACTTGAGAAGTTTAAGAAGATAGGGACCAAGCTAGATAAAATTCACATGCTTGAAGTGAGGGTAAATTAAATCAAGCAACACAATAGAAACATGGAGATGCAAATTAGGCAATTGGCTAACAATTTCAATGCACGAATGCAAAGTACATTCCCCAGCAAGACCAAAATAAGCCTAATAAAGTAATGCAAGGCATTTACTTTAAAAAAGTGGCCAAAAATTCCTGACCCACCACCTAAGTATAATGCAAAAAGTGAGAGGGCAGCCTTTAAAACTAATGAAAATACTAAGATTTTAGTCTAAGAGGATGATACACCAACCCTAAATTGCATTCTGGATGAGAAAAACAATATGGAAGAACCTACAGCAGAAGAAGAAAGCAAGCCTTCTTCAGTGAAACCTTATGTTCCACCTATTCCTTTTCCTTAATGATTGAGTTTAACAAGTAATATGCTAAGTTTTTAGATTTTTCAAGGAACTTCATATCAATATTCCCTTTATCGAGGCCTTAGCTGAATGCCAAAATATCTTAAATTCCTTAAAGATCTTTTATCTAATAAGGGGAAGTTGGAGTAATATGAGACCACAACTCTCTCTCTAAAGAATGTAGTGTAATAATCCAAAATAAGTTTCTGCCAAAGCATAAAGATCCAGAAAGTTTTTATATTCTTTGTTAAATTTCTAATTACAAACTTGATAGAGCATTATTTGATTTAGGTACTAGTATAAGTCTAATGCCTCTTTTCTATTTATAGAAAATTGCATTTTAGCGAGATCTAACCAATCATAGTGACCTTACAATTTATGGATTACTCTAATATTCAGTTGGAGTGGTGGAGAATATTTTCATGTAAGTAAGGAAGTTCTACATACTAGTGGATTTCATTGTGCTTGACATGAATGCGAATGTGGACATGCCATTAATCCTTAGAAGACCATTTTTAGCAACTGCGAAAGCTATAATTGATGTGAAGAATGGAAATCTCACCTTAAATGTGATGGAAGAATCAATGGAGTTTTCCATTGAAGATTGCAATAGGGTGGATGTGTTTCATGAGCCATTTCAAGAGGTTTTTCAAAAGGAGTATCCTAAAGATCCATTCAAAGCTTGCTTGACTAAAGGGGCATCACCATTGCATAAGGATCATGAAATTAAAAGCGTAACCAAATTTTTGAAAGCAACCTTTCCATTTAAAAATTGTAGGTTTGTGAATTTGGGACAAGGTAAGGCTCTTTCTATCCCCTTAATTGAAAAAGCTATAGTTTTGGAGCCAAAACCTTTTCCTTTTTTAGGTATGCATTCCTTGGTGATGCTTATCAGAATGTCCAAATATTCAAGGAAAAAACCAAGCTTTGGAATGAAAAGCTTATTCACAAATGCTCTTTTGAAGTGGGATAATATGTGTTATTGTTTAATTCAACTTATACTCTTTCTAATAAAGCTAAAATTTAGTGGGACTAGACCACTTAAGGTGGTGCATGTTTTCCCTCATGAAACTGTAAAATTACAAGGAGAGGGTGCTAAAATGTTTAAAGTGAATGGCAAGCATTTAAAAGCCTTATTTTTATGGTGATGCATTGCAAAATGGAGAAATTCTTTCCTAAACACTATTTCAAACTAAAAATTATAGAAAAAGTTGAGCTAGAGACTATAAACAAGTATATATTGTGAGAAAACCTAATGGTTTAATTTGTCTTAGTAATTTTAGTCAATCACTTTTAAGTTCTGCATGTTTTTTTAAAAAGTTTTTAATTAACTCAATGTTTAAATTTTTAGAATTTAAATAGTTGTTGCTAGTTTAAATTCTTAGATAGACTGCTATTTTTGTATTTAATTCAAGTTAATTTTGATTAATTTTATTTAATTATAGGTTATCATGGAGCAAAATGATAAAGGAGTGGTGGCAATTGTGATTTTGAAGGGTACAACAATTCGTAGGATTGAAAATAGAGGAAGAACATTGAAAATCAGTTGCAAGCATAGTGCATGGGCTATGTAATGGACCATGTAGGAGCTTAATAGTAGTGTTGTATAGCTACTCAGAAGCAAGATCATCAAATTTTCTAGTTTGAATTAAAAAAAAAAAGTTACATAGGCCATGCTTTGGCCCATGCAAATGTTAGATGCTAGCTCACTTATGTACCTATCTTTTTTGTCCCAACCTTAGCACACCAACATTGAACTTTATTCATAGCTACCGACTCCCTCTTCCCAACCTATTGATTTTCTCTCTCCTAAAAAAACCACCAAACCCATCATGACCACCACCAAAAAGCTAGCAAAAAGAAAGTTCATCTTTCAAAAAAAAAAAGAAGAGGCAAACAATAATTCAAGTCGCCGTATAAGGGAGTGCTTAGATCAAAATTTGCAAGAATAATTGGCTTCCTATTTCGCACAAATGGAGTTCCAATAGAATCATGCATCAGTAAACTATTGATTTTAATTTTTTTAAGTTAATTTCTTCTTCTTTTATTTCTTTAGATTTTGCATAGTTAATGTGGTATTTTTTTTAGCACTATTATGACATTTTGTATTCTTCACTATGTTGATTTACCATAGTTTAAAAGCTTTTGTTAGGTTTGATGTTTGGATGTATGTTTTTTGATTGATATGTGTGGGGTTTTTTTATTAGTAAAATGATAGGGATGTGTTTTTTTTTTTTTTTATGAATGTGATTATGGGCAATTGTTTATTTGCTTTGCAGGTAAAGGTAGTAAAGTAATTGAGCAATTATGATTGTTATTATGTGTTTATGAAATAAGAGTTTTAGTGTTTAGATTATGGTTTTATTTAATGGTTGTGTTTTTCGTGCATGGGGATATGTTTTTGTGGATATGAATGTTGTTGTGATTGTTAAAAATTGTGATTGTTCGTAGTACAGGTATTGATATGTTTGTTAATTTTTTTTTAGGTTATTTGAATACTGCATGCATGTTGTCTGGGTTAATTCCAGGTGCATGGCCTATGCACCTATATTAGAAATTTTCTTTAAGGAAAAAAAATGTTTGACATTTTGTACTAACCTCTTGTATAATGGTTCATTCATGAAGGCAAGGTTAAATGGCAGCAAAATAATTTTGTGGAATGGACACTTTTGAGAATCAAAATGACATCAAATCATGTCTAAATTATATGAAAAATGGGAGTACTTTTGTTTTTTATTCTTTTAATTGAATTTTTTTTTAAAAAAACATTGAGGACAATGTTTCATTTAAGATTGGGGGAGAGACTTAAATTAATTCTTTCAATCTTTTTTTTTTTTTATGAATGTTGAAATAGGACTTAATCTTTCAATTTTTTTAGAATTCATTTAAACATGTGAAAGGGAAATTTTGATTAGTTGATTTATGAATTCTAATGATTTATTTCTTTTATAAGTAGATTGTTTGCTCTGAAAGTGAAGTAGAGTTGACTTGAATGTTGATTATGTCTTATTTTGGAACTTTTAGACTTTGAAAGTTCATAATAGAACTACGCATGATTGCCTTATTGGGAAATTTAAACATTTGAATAAGCTTGATGAATAATGTAAGTAATTTCTAGTTTAAGAAATTTGCTTGAATCATTACATCTCCGAGTGATTGCTCATTTAAATTCAAGCATAAATATGTTAGTGTGTTAAAAGACTTTTTCATTAATTCTATAACAAGGCATATAATCTTTTGAGGCAAAATTTTAATTCACACTTGATCAAGAAAATTATTTAAGAATTCTTTGTGTTAGCCTATTTAGCCCCCTCAATACATAGATTATCCTTATCCCTTGTACCTTTTTTGAGCCTTGAAATACACCCTAAGATTGTATATGAGGCTTTTTCTTAGCCAGCCTTAACCGTATCACCATATAACTTATCATCAAGGCCTACCTACTAAGAGAATTTGAGGACTAAAATTTTTAAGTGACACAAGAATTTTCATTGGTTATGGTGAGTAAGTTAGAGTTTCCTTCTTGCGTGTATAGTTGAGAATGTGTGCAAGTGTTTGATATGTAGAAAGAAAATTTTAAAGAAGTGTAATGCTTGCATATATACAATTGTTTGTTATTTGATTTAATTTGCTTCAAAAAAATAAACACAAAAAATGAAAGAAAACATTTTTTAAAAAGAAAAAAATGAAGAAATGAAACAATGAGAATTATGAAGTATTTCGAGTTCGAATGCTTAAATTGTTTGGAACTCATATTTGTTATGGGAAGCATTATGTTAACAAATTGCTTTTGAGCCCTGTGTTGAATTATAATTAAATGAGTGATTGTTGCTTGACAGATAGAGAAGGAAGGATTTGATAAATGGAGAAATCTTGTTAACATATGGAAATTTTCTCAGTATCACTTGATTATTTTCATTCATTGAGTTTTCTTCCTTGTATCATTTTATCCTTTTATTTGGCGAGCCATTTTCCTTTAGCTACATTACAAACCAATAAAGACCTTTTGATCTTTGATGAGCTATATAATTACATTAGTGGAGGTTAATTATGCATTTTTACCTGTGGAATTATGCATAACATTGTCTTAGAAAGAGGTTTAATAGTTCTAGCATGTGTTATGTCTGATTTCAAATTGCATCAAATTTTTTTTTAAAAAAAAAGGTGTATAGTGGTTCTTACATATTTCTTGATTAATTTATACTTTAAATTACTTGCAAAATTTTGAGAGTGAACTTCAATATTATAAATTTTCTTATGAGCTAATTGTGCTAATGTGTTGTGGAGATTTCTAAATTAAAGAATTTTTTATTGTGATTTGAGAGGTCTCTTGTTTATTCTTTTGCTTGAGGACAAGCAATACTTTAAGTTTGGAGGAATTTGATAGGAGTGATTTAAGAACATATTTTAGGTTACTAATTTAAGATTTTTTTTCTTATTCTTATAGTATTCTTATTTTGAAATTAATTAATTTTTTTTTCTTTTATGGTCATGCAAGAATTTCTTAAGAATGAGCTAAAATTATAATTTTTAGTAATGTTAGATCGTCTACAATTTAGACCATATATTGACCAGAGTCTAGCAAGTAGTGACAAATTCATAATCACAAGATTGAATGTGGGCCACTACATAACCCTTGGATAAAGCCATGCAAGTCATCATATGCAAAATTTTAAAAGTTGTTCCAGCTTGCTTTTTAAAGAGACACATGACCTATTCTAATAGAGAGACTTGGGCAGAAAAAAAGCAAATTTTTGTGAGAGAAATGCAAATCCAATCTCGACACCAAATAAAAAGAAGATTTTGTGAAGATTTGAGAACTTTTCTCTTAAGGTTTTCATTGATTTTAGAATAGGTAGACTTCTTCCTGAAAAAATTCTTCTACTTCTAGGTTTGGTGACTTCTTTTGTTCTTTATTATTTTTCTTCTTCCATGTTGAACCAATTCTTTAATTATAGGGATTAGGCTAAAAGCCCAATACTTATTCCATGATTATATGAAGGAATTTTGCTTTAATTTGTGATAGGTGTCTCAATTTAATGTGTTTAAGCTTTGTTGACTTATATGTATCATAACTGCAGATATTCAATGCTTGAAACTCTAGATGATGGAGAGAAAGTGAAAGTGTAGGGTTAGTTCTAACATATTAAACTAAAAAATTAAGATCACAAAAGTAGGCTTGACTTTTAGAGATATTGAAGGATTGCTCATGAAACTTAATGTATTGTTATTGAATTTTATGATCACGAAAGTAGACATTATTTCAAGAAAAATAGACTCAATATTGATTAAATGAGAGTATTAGAAAATTTAGGAAAATTCATCTTCAATCACAATCCAATCACAATTGCACTAATTTTGTTGATGTAATTATGAAGTATTATTGTGGTGAGCCCAAATTCCCTCGAAATCATTGTCATAAGAGTTTGTGTAAATTCAAATTCAGTTTTGTTTAATTATTCATTGTAATTTTAGTTTTAATTATTTTTCTTCTTAATAATTTAGCTATTAGATAATAAAAAAATTGAGACTTTATTAGCACTTGTGTGAATCAATCCTCATAGGAACGAACATTACTTAACATTATATTACTTAAAATGATTTTTGCACTTATAAAGGTTACATATGCACTAAGTTTTTGGCATTTTGCCAAAAATTGATTTTTTTTATAATATCAATTTCACTTAAGATATCTATTAATCTAGTTTTAAATTTTTGCATTTGTAATTTTTATGAGTTTAATTGTATTTTGTTTCTTTTGATAGGTGAAATGCCTATTGTACACAACACTCAAAAAGTCTACAATTATTTGAATTTGATCATGAAATCAAGTGCACATTTCGCATTCAAAGGCAAATAAAAGAAAGAAAAATAATTTGTTGAAGGTCATAATGACTGAAGAAAGGCAACCAAGAGCCTTGAGAGAGTTTGTTATGCCACACACTCATACAACTTAATTATGCATTGCTAGACCAACTGTTGCATGCAATAATTTTGAGATTAAATTAGCAATCATCTAAATGGTACAACAAAATACTTTTGATGGTGAAGCTATTGCCAATTTTATTGAGATTTGACCAGCCTTCAAATTTAATAGGGGCAATCGATGATGCTATCTGCTTGAGACTATTCTCTTTTTCGTCGAGAGATAAAGCTAAGAGGTGGATGAATTATATGATCCCTAACTCATTTTCTAAATGGGAAGAGCTCTCATAAGCTTTTTTGGCAAACTATTTCCCACCAGGTAAGATCATACAGTTGGGGCAAGCAATTATAAGCTTTGCACAAAAGCATGGGAAGACATTATATGAAGCATGGTAAGGTACAAGGAGCAACAAAGAAGGTGTCCACATTATGGTTTACCAAATTGGTTGATAGACTAAACCTTCTATAACAGGCTCAATCATTCAGTTTGCATTATTATTGATGTTGTAACAGGCTCATTAGAAAGTAACCAATGAAGCTTACTCATTGATAGAAGAGATGGATACAAATAACTATCAGTGGACAAGTGAAAGGTGAATTAACAAATGAGTTACAGGTATTTATGAAATTGATGTTTATACCATGTTAAATGCCAAGGCAGATGCTCTTACAAAGAAACTTTGATGAGTGAGTATGGTATGGGGAACACATGGAAATTGAATGTCAAGTGAAGGATCCTTTTATTTCAAATTCAGTTGAGCAAGTGCAATATGTTTCTAATTTTAATAAGTAGTCCAACAATACCTATTCCAATATCTATAATCATAAGTGGGGGAATTATCCTAACTTCTTGTGGGGTAATTAAGCCAGTCAAGAAAATTTTTCTCACCCTTCTAGAATTCTTTAAAGGCAATAAGGTGGAGTTCCCATAGTCGAACAAACTCAACAAGAAGAGCAATAATAAGACATACAAAAGTTCTTAATTGAGAAGTTTGAGAAGATAGAGAACAAGTTAGACAAAATTGGCACGCTTGAAATGAAGGTAAATCAAATTGAGCAATATAACTAAAAATTAGAGCAAATTGTTATCCCTTGGTGCTCTAGAATGGGGGATTGAATAGGGAAATGACAAGTAAAAATGAATAATAATAAGTAAAAAAATAATGAAGAATCAACACAACCAATTTATAGAGGTTCAACACAACCTACCTACGTCCTCTCCTCTAGCATCCCCACTAGAGCCTTTCACTATCTAGATAACTTACAAGTGCTATCAACTACTTTTACAATAGTAGATTTTAGGCACTAACAAGCTGTTATAAGTAGACTTTCGAGTGCTACTAAAACTATTTTCCAAAGTAGTTTACAGGTACTACAATAAACCTTTCATAAAGTATGGTTTTATATCTCTTAAGATCTCTTAACCAAAGTTTTCTCAAAAGAAATTACAACTTAAAAAGTTTAGAAAAACTCTCTCACTCAAGCAATAAATAACTTAGAACACACCTATAATGTATGCTTGATTTGGTTAAGAGTTTAGAAAAAAGTCTGAAAGCTTGTTATTCAACTTTGTTTTTGAAGATAGCTTTTATAAGCTATGACAATAATCTTCTCTTGTAAGATAGATCACATTTGTTTCACCATTTTTATTCAAAGATAACTTTTACAATATAAATACTCTTTTTTTTTTTTTACTATTTTCCCTTTTTATTTCTGTTATGGGAGGGTCCTTTTTCATGCAAAGACATGAAACTAGCCATTAGAAAGAAGACTGTCACTTCATGTCTTTAGAGTATACACTTAATGCGTGTCACTTCATGTTTTATCAAAATGCCCGTTGGAACTAGCTGTTAGAGAGAGATTTGCTTATACGCTCCTGTTCTAATGTTCTCAGTTGTTTATTCAATAACTCCTTCAATGACTATTGGCACTTCTCAATGCCTATTGGAATTCTAACTCCTATTGAGATCTGAATATTGCCTATTGTAAATTTATAGAATGATGTGAACTTGATGCTCTTTTTTTCAAGATTTTTAGCAATACTTCAATGGTTGTTAACAAGCTTCTAATGCCCGTTAAGAATGATCTCAATGCCTGTTTTGCTTTTAAGGGTGCCCCGTTAGAGGGTTCAAAAACTTCAGCTCTGCCTTGGAGCTTCTCTAACGACCATAGATAGAATCCAATGCCAGCTTCGAGATCTTGAGAGTTCTGTTCATATCATGTCACTTAGTCCAACACCTATTGCAAAAATGCAATGGCTATTGATATGTACAGAGCCACACTCATTGTGAAATTATAATGCCCAATGAGAAGAGGTTTTGCACAACACAAGTGATTGAGTCATCCAATGTCTATTGTGTTTTGAGAGAGTGCTAGTTGAGAGATTTATAAGACTTTACTCATACATGTGTGTCACTTCAGCGCTTATTGAAAATTATCAACACCTACTGCTCAAACGGTTATTGAAATGTGGTAACATCCGTTGGCTTTGAATACTTAGAGTTTTTATGAAAACTCTTTTTCCAAATGTCTTTGATCAAAAGATTAATGTATCTATAAGATTTTACACAATCAACTTGGACAAAAGATAGCTTTTAGATGTGTTTGTAGTCATCAAAATAAGTTTGGTTTAACATTCTCTTCCTTTTTTGATGATGACAAACAATCTATCAAGATTAATCAATCTTGCAAAAAATGAGAAATGTACATCATATAATCCTTAATTATATCAAGCTATCAAATAATATGATTTACCACAAGTGCATAAGTTATAATAATATGTTCATGTTACTCCCTTTTTTGTTTCATATTGTATGCACTATTAAAACAAGTTTAAATACTAAGTTCTTTTCATAACAAGTTCACATTTATACTCACTTCCCTTTGTACATCAAGTCTTATGCATAATTACTTATCACATTTTTCATTATCCTTTTCATACATATATACCTTCTTTTTTACCTTGTTTTCTCCCCTTTTATATGTGCATATATTTCCTTTTTACCTTGTACATAACTCTTTTTTACATGATATCTTTCTCATGCCTTGCTTTCTTATGCATTCTCCCCCTGACATATCCTTTAGCTTTACTCTTACTTTTTCCCCCTTTGTCATTATAAAAAAAGAAATAGATGAGGATAGTAATAAGAAAGAAAATTGAATCAAATAATAATATAAGCAAACAGAGTGAACATTTTTTGTATTTAATATGTTGTCCCTTACATTAGCTATTTTTAAGAAGAAAACAAAGATAAAATAAAAGAAATAAGGTATGCAGTATGAGGGAGTAGGGATGGTTTGAGCTAAGGGTCCTAGGGATAGTTCTAGGGTTTGTCCTTAGGCTCAACTGCTGCATTTGGCTTGGTTGGAGTGCTTGAAGTACTAGGTTACAAGTTTAACACTTCCACTATCTAATCCAAAGTTTGGTTGATGTCATTTACATCCTTTCAAAGTTTTTGCACTTTCCGGTGTAGGTAAACAGTAGAGGATTCAACCCATTAGACTATATTGGAAATCGTATCCAATCGCTCAAGAACCTTCCTTTCAAAGTCAGTAAGAGACATAATAGGAGCATGAGCACTTATTCCAATCCCTTCAGCTGTTGCACTCCATGTTCTAATTATTTCCTCAATATCCTCATCTTCCTCTTTTTATTCAGAGATCTCTCCTTCTTCTGGTATTCTCTTGATTAGACTAAAATTTAACCTTTATAGGATCCTCATGCTTAAAAACATATTTTTCACAGATTGATTCATTATGTGGTAGTTTCTCCAACATAATGTTTTTCTCTTCAAGTTCATCCTTTGTTGAGGGAATAACTTTCACATATTTGGCAATTTTGGTAATGTAATGACCCATCACAAATCCATTGCCTTTATCTACTTGTCCATCTATCCTTTACATTAAGAACGAATGAGTGTTGATCTTTTGCTTGTTCTTTATGCTTCACAAAATAGAACAAGTTATTGATTGTGCAATTTTCATTGGATTGCCCTCTCCTATTAATGTTCCATGTAATGAAACAATGAGTAATTCTCAAGGCTTGACTTTTGATTTTCAATGCCTTGCTACTGTAATTGCTTTTTCTATTAGTGATTGATTAACATCGACCTTGAATGTGGGAGGAGTTCGTATTATCCCTGTTGTGGTCGCATAAAAACATTAGGCCAATTCATTCAGCCTTAAATTGTACTTTTTGCTAAAAAGCCTAAAGTTGATTGTTCCTTCTTAAGCATAGACATGGCAATCACTCCCCAAGACTTCTAGTATGGTGAGGAACTCCATTTTATGCTCTAGATAGGAGGGTTCTTTTATGTGATAAAAGAGTGCCCATCCTATCCCCACTATGAGTTCCTCCACCTTTTTTGCTAAGCCATACTTTTAAAGATCACCTCATTCGAATAACTTTCCTCTTTCTAGGTGTCTTTTCAGTAGTTTAAGGGCTAATTCTTTTTCTTTCTCAGTTTTAAGGTGGAATTTCTTTCTCAGTTTTAAGGTGGAATTATTAAATTAAAGGAGTGATATGCTTTGTTTTTAATACGTTCTCTTTCCCTTTGGATTTTGGGCTAGGTTTGGATTTCCTTAAAGATTATTGTATAAAAGATGGTTATGTTATTCTCTTCTTCTATTGGCTAACATTGAGGCTAAATTTTCTTCTATTTTGAAGCTGAAGTAAAAAGATTAAGGATTTTTTCTCTTTCTGGTTGCTTGTATCTCTTACTTGATTTAGGTTTAGGTGCCATTGATCTAGTGTTTGAGGTTTGATGCAAGTAAGTATGCAAAAGAAATAACAATAATTTAAGAGAGAGAGAGAGAGAGTTGAAAGCAAAGTAAAGCATAAAATAAACAAACTTTAGGTTTAGAGGGGGTTTATATAGAAGTTTGGTGAGCTCCCCTTATATTTAAAAATATAATCCTTTGAAGTGTTCAACGACTGTTGTGACTTGAACAATGACTGTTAGACATGACCGTTAGTTTGCTCAAGTAAGTGTTCTTCATCAAACGATGTTGATTGCTCGCAATGGCCATTGGATGAAGAACAATGGTTACTGGAAATGCACAATGATCGTGGGGACTTGCAAAAGCAAAAATGTGGAACTCATAAATAACTCAACAATAGTTCAGAAGCATGCAATGGTCGTTGGCCATGTTTTTCAAAACAAAACTAAGTTTAAAACATATTTTTCAAAGTTGCAACATTTTGAAAACTTAGCTAATGAATATTATTAGTCAAACTCAATGGTATAATCGTGAATTCATTTAATATATGGACATTTTGATCAAGATAATATATAATTAAAATCTTTAGGTTATTGAGTCTAAAAACTTTAATGGTAGTCATTTCTAGAAACATATCAACTATCAACCAATAATAATCATACATGAATTAACAAAGGTGAAAAAGAATAACTAATTGAAGCTAATCCAAAGTGCATCCACTAATCATTCCAAGTTCTTTTTTGATGAATTACATCCTTTCATCACAAAAAGATTTAGCGAAAATATTTGCCAATTGATGGTTAGTATCAACAAATTCTAATACAATATCTCTAATATTAACATTATCTCTAAGAAAATAATGTCTAATGTTTATATGCTTACTCCTAGAATGTTGAATGGTATTCTTATACAAATTGATGGCACTAATGTTATCACACTTAATGGCAACTTGATTTATAATTACTTTGTAATTAAGAAGTTATTGCTTCATCTATAGGATTTAAGCACAACAGAGACCAGCTGCCACATACTCAGCTTTAGTAATTGGCAAAGCAACTAAATTTTATTTTTTTCGTTACTCCAAGACACTAAGCATGGACCTAGCAATTGACATGTGCTTGAAGTACTCTTTCTATCTAAGGTATACCCAACAAAGTCACCATCGGAAAGTGCATTCAGTTTAAATAAAGTACTATTAGTATACCAAAGTCCCAAGTTAGAAGTACCAATAAGGCATTTGAGTGTGTGTTTCATAATATGCAAATGAGATTCCTTATGATTAGATTGATAGCTAGCACATAAACAAACACTGAACATAATATCAGGCCTAGATGATGTTAGATAGAGTAGACAACCACTCATATCTCTATACAGTTTTTGATCCACAACTTTACCATGTTCATCCATGCTTAGCTTGATGTTAGTGCTCATTGGAGTTTTGAACAGTTTGTTGTTTTCCATTACAAATCTTTTGATTAGTTCTCTTGTATATTTGACTTGGTTATTGAGATTCGTTCCTTTCCTTATTTGATTTGTAATCCAGGAAAGAATTTGAGTTTTCCCATCAAACTCATCTCAAATTCACTTTTCATTATTTAGTGCAATCTTCACATAAATAAACATTAAAGGCACCAAATATGATATCATCTCCATATATTTATACTAGTAATAAGTCCCCATTCTTCTTTTTATAGAAGAGTGTTATGTCTACCAAACCCTTAAAGAACCCTTTCTTCATAAGAAATTGCTCAACCTTTCATACTAGGCTCTTAGAGTTTGCTTTAAGCCATATAGAGCTTTGGTGAGCTTGAATATATGGTTAGGAAAGCAATGACTTTCAAAACTAGGGGGTTGTTCAACTTACACTTCTTCATCAATAGAGGCATTAAGAAAAATACTTTTGACATCCATTTGATATAACTTGAAATTCATATGAGATGCAAATGTAAGCAAAATCCCAATTGCTTCTAGTCTTGTTACTAGTGTAAAGGTCTCATCAAAGTCAATTCCCTTTTTTAGTTATAGCATTTGGTTACTAATCGAGCCTTATTTCTAATGGTGGTTCCATGCTCATCAAGCTTATTCCTAAAGATCCATTTGGTTGCTTTGGTCTTCTCAAAGTAATCGAGTTCATCTTGCATAACAAGTATCTGATGTTCATCTTTAATGGCCTCATTTATGGTCTTAGGTTTAATAAGGGAAACAAAAGCGAGATTGGTACATGCATTTCTAAAGGATGATCTAGTTGTCACCTGACTTGATGGATCACTAATGATGAGATCTCTTGGATGATATTTCTTGAAGACCTAGCCTCTTTCTATCTAAGTTTGCTCTTCATTTGGAGTAGGAAGTGGTTGATCTATATTTTCTTTACTCTTCATATCTTGTGGCTTGTCCATATTCTTTCCTTTTTTTTCATTATTCAGCTTACTCATAAGATCTGCAAGATCATCAACATCGTCTTCTATTCTTGAAGAAGTAGGGTTAGATTCATCAAATACAACATGCATAGACTCCTATACAATAAGTGTTCTCTTGTTAAAGACCATATACCCTTTGTTAATAGTAGAGTATTTAAGGAAAATTCCTTCATTAGATTTGGAGTCAAATTTGTTAAGGTTGTCTTTAGTGCTTAAAATGAAACATTTGTAACTAAAGACTCTAAAATATGCAATTTGTGGTTTCTTATTATTCCACAACCCATTAGGATTTTTCTTTAATAAGGGTCTCACTAAGACTCTATTTAAGACATAACATAAAGTGTTTACAGCTTTGGTGCAAAAATACTTAGGAAGATTTTACTCATTTAACATGGTCCTAACCATTTCTTGAAGTGTTTTGTTCTTCCTTTCTACCATACCATTCTATTATGGTGTTCTAGGAGTTGAGAAGTCGTGTGAGATACCATACTCATCACAAAAGCTATGTAACTTAGCACTCTCAAAATCTCCTCCATGGTCACTTCTAATAAAAGAGATTTTCAAATCTTTTTGTTTTGAATTCTCTTTGCAAAGGTCTTAAAAGCATCAAGACAAGAGTCTTTGTGAGGGAGGAATAATACTTAAGTATACCTAGAGTAATTATCTACTATGACAAATGCATAATGCATGCCTCTCAAGCTAGAGACTCTAGTAGATCCAACAGATCCATGTGAAGTAATTGTAAAGGTCTATATGAACTTACCTTGTTTTTAGATTTGAATGAGGATTTGACTTATTTTCCTTTTTGACATGCTTCACAAACTCCTTCCTTTGTGAACTTGATTTCAGACAGACCTTTAACCAAGTTTCTTCTTTTTAGCTTAATGAGGAGTTTCATGCTAGCATGTCCTGGCCTTTTATGCCAAGTTTTACCTTCATCCACTATAGAGAGTAGATACTTTGCATTATGGTTAATGAGAGAATTTAAATCAATGACATAAATTTTACGTATTCTCCTACCAATGAATAAAATTCTTGTCATTCATCATTGACACATAGCAAGCTTATGGTTCAAACATAGCTCTAAGGCCTTTGTCACATATCTGACTTACACTTAGCAGATTGTGTTTGAGTCGATCAATAAGTAATACTTTATCAAAAATAGGTGAGTTTTATTGTCTCTAAAGGATACATTTTTAAGTCTTTCAGTTTTCTCTAATTTCGTGAAAACTTTATTTCTCTTGTCATGTACTTTGAACATCCACTATTAAGATACTACTCTTGCTCTCTAACTTGGGATTTTAAGCACATCTGCAAAATAAAGAGAATTAAGTCTTAGGTACCCAAATCTTCTTAGATCTTAGAGGGTTAACTCTTGTCATTTGCTGATCATGCCTTTTAGAATGACAGTGATATGCAATATGGCCATAAAAACCACAGAAAAATAGTCACCATTAAATGAGCTGTCCTATTTCTAGGTGGAGCATGCACAAAGTATTTATGAGACTTGCAACTCCTTTAAGCTATATTTCTAGGAGTGTTTCTCATATGAGGAATTCTCCTATATGGCATGTATCTATATTCAAGTTTATGCCAATTCCTATGCCTTTGGACACTTTACCTCTTAGGCTTGTATGAATGATACATATAGGCATACTTTGCTCTAGAAAGAGTGTGTCTCAGTCATGTGTGAACATGTTATAGTGACTTAGCCATTATGCCATGTATCTTAGCATTTCCTTTCTTGGAAACTCTTGGCATTCTAATGGGGTTAGGCATGCTAACATTCTTAGCCTTAACAGAGACTATTTTGGAAGTAGAGAAAGTAGTAGAAATAGAGGTTTTATATCATATTCCATGCTTAATGGATAGGCTTCTTTGAATTTCAAGGATGGAGTCTAATTTTTCCTTTCTTTTGGTGAATTTTTTAAGTCTATCCTTGAGCCTAGAATTCTTAATAGTGACAAACTCAACCTCCTTAGCCATAGTCTCATGACTCTTAGCATACCCTTTTAAAGATTTTTTTTCTTTCTTAAGAGACAAGGTGTTAGACTTGAGAGTCTCAACTTTCAAGGTGAGCTTGGTAATAACAGAATACAACTTGTCTTTAGAATAAGAATCAAGGGGCTTTACTTCATGGTTACCATCATTGTCACTATCATTACTGGAAGAGTGCTCACTTGAGAACTTATTGAATTTTTCCTTAATTGCCTTTAGACAGAGGTTGGCTAGCTCCTTTCTAGTATCCCTCTCATCAGGTTCAGAGTCAGTAATGTCATATTAGGTAGTTTTATATACTTTCTTATCTTTATTAGAGGTGTTTCTTAGTGGGAACTTTGTTCTCTTTCACCTTAGGACAATTTAACTTTATGTGCCTTCTCTCGTTGCATCCATAACAAATGAGTTGACTCTTGCTACCTTTCTTCTTGTACCTCCTTACCCTTTTACTCTTTTGATTTAAGAAAAATCTCTTTACTTTATTTGTTACGAGGGTGAGATGTTTATCTTCACTATTGTCTTTATCATCACTAGAAGAAGAAGATCTTAGGAAATAAGAAGAAGATGGGGATTCAAAACGTACCTCTTTGGTTTTTAGGGCCAAATCTTTCTTTTTCATTATAGTACTTTCAACTAGTTTCTTAAGAGTGATTTCATAGGCCAGTAGCTTCCCTATGAGCTTATCCTATGATAGGGCTTCCAGCTTGTTTGCTTTCTCTATTATTGTATTATTGGCTTCCCATCTATCTTTGGAGGTGTTCTTAGAATCTTTGCTACCATATCCTCATTAAAGTAGGGTTTCCTAAGAGTTTTGAGAGTGCTCACAATGTCAATAAACCTATTGTACATCTCAGTGATGGTTTGACCAAGTTGATATACAAATGTTTCATACATGTAAGTATGCTTTTATATCTTTTTCTTCTATACTTCATTGGTACCTTTATGTTGAGTCTATAAGGTGTCTTATATTTCTTTTGTTAATGTGCACATTTACAACTTAGCTTACTGAGATTTATGGATTGCACAGAAGAGAACGTGCATTGTTTGTTTATTTTTCAAATTTGTCTTTGTCTCTTCAACAGTCCTTTCACTCTTGGGCTTAGGTGTTATAACATCTCCAACTAGTTTAGTTGGAACTTCTCTTCCTTCTTTGACAATGTCTCATAGATCTATGGTTTCACTATCTAGAAAAATCTCCATACGATTTTTTCAGTACCTATAGTCATCTCCTTTAAAGAAAGGTGGCTTATGGATTAATTATGATTCCTAATGACTTACCATGATCTTTATCCTGAGCACTTAAACTTTGATGGAAAGGCAGACTCTAATACCAATTATTGTCCCTTGTGCCTTAGAAGGGGGGTTGAATAAGGCAATGACAAGTAAAAATGAATAATAACAAGTGCAAAAATAATGAAGAATCAAGACAATTAACTTATAGAGGTTCGACATAACCTGCCAACGTCTTCTCCCCTAGTATCCCTATTAAAGCTTTTCACTATCTAGATAGCTTACAGGTGCTACCTTCACTACAGTAGTTTTCAGACACTACTAAGCCATTATAAGTAGATTTTTGAGCGCTACTAAGACCGTTTCCTAAAGTAGTTTATAGGTATTACCTTAAACCTTTCATAAAGTATGATTTTAGATCTCTTAAGATCTCTTAGCCAAAGTTTTCTCAAATGAAATTACAACTTAAAAACTTGAGAAAAACTCTCTCACTCAAGTAATAAACAACTTGAAACACACTTACAAGGTATGTTTGATTTGGTTAAGAGTTTAGAGAGAAGTCTAAAAGCTTGTTCTTCAACTCTATTTTTAAAGATAACTTTTACAAGCTATGACAATGATCTTCTATTGTAAGCTAGATCACACTTTTTTTCACCTTTTTTATTCAAAGATAGCTTTCATAATAGAAATACTTACTTTTTTTTTTTTTTACCATTTTTTCCTTTTTAGTTTTGTTGTAGGAGGGTCCTTTTGTAGACAAAGATAAAAAACTAGTCATTAGAAAGAAGGTTATCACTTTATATCACTAGAGTAGACACTTAATGCCTATTGGACAATCATTATGCCTATTGTTGGGTGATTTTTCAAATAGAGTACAACTTCAATGGTCGTTGATCCCATTGAAATGCCCGTTGGAACTAGATGATAGAAAAAGATTTGCCTAGATGCTCCTCGTCTAACTTTCTCAATTTTTTATTCAACAACTCCTTCAATGATTGTTGACACTTCTCAATGCTTATTGGAATTCAACTTCAACTCCTGTTGAGATATGAATAATGCCCATTGTAAATTTCCAAGAGGATGTGAACTTGATGTTATATTTTTCAAGATTTTCAATAGTACTTTAACAATTATTGGCAAACTTCCAATGCCTCTTGAGAATGATCTCAATGCCTATTGCACTTTTGAGGGTGCCCCATTAGAGGGTCTAGAAACTTTAGCTCTGCCTAAGAGCTTCTCTAACACCCGTTAGTAGAATCTAACACTAGTGTCAAGATCTTGAGAGTTCTGTTCACATCAAGTCACTTGGTCCAATGCCTATTGAGATGTCATGAGCCATGCCCCTTGAGAAGAGGTTTTGTATAGCTTAAGTGATTGAGTCATCCAAAGCCTATTGTGTTTTAAAAGAATTATTGGCTGAGAGGTCCAGAAGACTTTACTCATACTTGGGTGTCACTTCAATGCCTGTTGAAAATCGTCAATGCCTATTGCTCAAGTCACAACAACTATTGAAATATGGCAATGCCTATTAGTTTTGAATACTAAGAGTTTTTACCAAAACTCTTTTTCCAAGCTTCTTTGATCAAAAGATTGATGTACCTGTAAGATTTTGCAAAAACAACTTGGACAAGAGTTACTTTTAGATGTGTTTGTAATCATCATAATAAGCTAGGTTCAATAAAAATTAGGCAATTAGCTTACAATCCTAATGTAAAAAATGTAAGGTACACTCCCTACTAGGACTGAAATAAACCCAAGAGAGCAATGCAAGGTGTTTACTTTAAGAAGTGGCATAGAGATACTTGACCCTCCACCAAAGCACAAGGTAAAAAGTGAGAGGATAACCTCTAAACCGTATGAAAATACTAAAATTTCAATTTAAAAGGGTGATGCATCAACCCCAAATTCCATTTTTGATGAGAAAAATAATATGGAAGAAGCTAAAGGGGAAGAAAAAAGCAAGCCTCCTCCGGCTACCCATCCCTTTTCCTCAACAATTGAAATTGCATAGGTTTGGCAAGCACTATACCAAGTTCTTAGAGATTTTCAAGTAACTTCATGTTAATATTCCCTTTATGTAAGCCTTAGCTTAAATGCCAAATTATGTTAAATTTCTTAAAGATCTTTTGTCTAATAAGGGGAAGTTAGAGCAATATGAGATCATAACTCTTGCCAAGGAGTGTAATGCAATAATACAAAATATGTTTCCAACAAAGCTTAAAGATTTAGGGTGTTTCTCTATTCCTTGCCAAATTTCTAATTGTAAATTTGATAGAGCATTATATGATTTGGGTGTTAATATAAGTCTAACGCCTCTTTCTATTTGTAAGAAATTAAATCTTGGTGTGATCCAACTAACCATGGTGACTTTATAATTTACAAATCGTTGTATTAAATACCCAATTATAGTGGTAGGGAATGTACTCATGCAAGTAGAAAAGTTCTACACACTAGTAGATTTTATTACCTAATTATAGTGGTAGGGAATGTTCTCATGCAAGTAGAAAAGTTCTACACACTGGTAGATTTCATTGTGTTTGACATGGATGCAAATGTGTGCATGCCATTAATTCTTAGAAGACCATTCTTGGCAACCGCGAGAGCTGTAATTGTTCTAAAGAATTTAAAGCTTACCTTAAATGTGATGGAAGAATCAATGAAGTTTAATGTCTTCAAGCAACAAAATAGTCTTCTTCCATTGAAGATTATAATAAGGGGATTTGGTTCATTAGCCAATTTAAGAGGTTTTTCAAAAGGAGTATCCTAAAGATCCATTCAAAGCTTGTTTGACTAAAGGGGCATCACTATTACATGAGGATCATAAAATTACAAACACAACCATATTTTTTAAAAGCAACCTCTCAATTTAAAAGTTATAGGTTTGAGAACTTGGGATAAGGTAAGGCTCTTTCTTTCCCCTTAATTCAAAAAGCTCTAATTTTAGGGGCAAAACCTCCTCTTTATTTGAGGTATGCATTCCTTGGTGATGTTTACAAGAATGCCAGAATATACAAGGAGAATACCAAGCTTTAGCATGACAAGCATATTCACAAATGCTCTTTGAAATAGGATAACAGGTGTTATTGTTTAATTCTTAACTTAAACGCTTTTAAAAAAAGACAAAATTTTATGGGGTTGAACCATTCGAGATGGTGTAAGTTTTTCCTCATGGAATTATAGAATTGCAAGGAAAGGATGCTAAAATGTTTAAAGTGAATGACCAACATTTAAAGCCTATTTTTATGGTGATGAATTGCAAAATGGAGAAATTCTTCTCCTAAATACTCCTTTGAACTAAAAATTGTGAAAAAAGTCAAGCTAATGACTATAAACAAATGCTTATTGAGAGACAAACCAATGGTTTAATTTTTCTTAATAATTTTAGTATGTTTATTTCAAGTTCAACATATATTTTTTAAAAATTTTTTGTCAACTTAATGTTTAAGTTTTTAGAATTTTAGTAGGTGTTGCTAGTTTAAATTCTTAGATAGATTGTTGTTTTATGTTTAATTTAAGTGAATGTTTGTTAATTTTTTTAATTGTAGGTTATCATGGAGTAAAAATAGTTCATATAGCAACAATGATTTTGAAGGGTATTATAATTTACAAGATTAAAAAATGGAGGAAGAACATTGAAATCAATTGCAGACATGATGTATAGGTCATGTAATGGGCCATACACGAGCTTAGTGTAGCACTATACAGCTGCCTAGAAGCAGGATTATCAATTTTGTCAGTTTGAATAAGGAAAGTTACATGGGCAATGCTTCAACACATGCAGACGTCAGATGCCAACTCACTTAAGCACCCATCTTTTTTCTCCTAGCCCTAAAACATACAACACTTTATTAATAGTTGTCCCTACCTCCTTCCAACCTACCCATTTTCCCTTTTCTATAAAAATCATCCAAACCAATCATGACCACAACTAAAAAGTCACAAAAGAAAGTTCCTCTTTTTTTTTTAAAAAAAAAAAAAGGCATCCCTATATAATGAAGTGCTTAGATCAAAATTTGAAAGATCAATTGGCCACTTATTTCACATAAATAAGGCTCCAACAAAATCATCCACCCAAAAACTAGTGATCTTTAATTTTTTTTTAATTTAATTTCTTCTTATTTTATTTCTTTTAAATTTGGCATAGTTAATGTGATATTTTTTTAGTACTATTATTTATGATATTTTGTGCTCTTCACTATGTAGGTTTACCTTAGTTTTAAAACTTTTGTTGGGTTAGATATTTGGATGTATGTGTTTTGATTGATATGTGTGTGATTTTCATATTATTAAAATGATAGGGGTGTGTTTGTTATTTTGTGAATGTCATTGTTGGCAATTGTTTATTTGCTTTAAAGGTAAAGGTAGTGAGGCAATTGAGCAATTGTGGTTGTTACTATGTATTTATGAAAATAAGGGTTTTCGTGTTTAGATTGTAATTTTATTTAACGGTTATGTTTTTCGTTCATGGGAATATATTTTTGTGGATATGGATGTGATTGTGATTGTTGAAAATATGATTATTTCTTTCCTTTTTTGTTTTTTTGTTATTTGAATACTATAGGCATGTTGTTTTGGTTAATTCTAGGTGCATGGCCTATAGCATGGCCCATGCACCTCTGTTAGAAACTTTTTTTTTAAAAAAAATTGTTTGTCATCCCACTCTAATCTCTTGTATGTTGGTTCATTGGTGAAGGCAACATTAAATGGCGGCAATAGAATTTTGTGGAATGGACACTTTGAAAATTAAAATGGCATTGAATCATGTCCAATTATATGAAAAAGAAGAGTACTTTTTTTTTTCTTTTGAACTAATTTTTTTTTAAAAAAAAACATTGAGGATAATGTTGCATTTAAGCTTGAGGAGGAGCTTGAGTTAATTCTTTCAATCTTTTATTCTTTTGTGAATATTAAAATTGGATTTATTCTTTCAATTTTTTTCATGATTCATTTAACCTGTGAAAATAAAATTTTAATTTGTTGATTTGTGGATTTTTAATGATTTATTTCCTTTTTAGGCAGGTTGTTTTGATCTAAAAGTGAAGTATAATTGACATGAATGTTGATTAAGTCATATTTTGTGAATTTTTAGATTTTGAATGTTTATAAAGGAACTATGCATGATTACCTTGTTGGGAAGTTTAAACTTTTAAATAAACTTGATAAATAATTTAAGTAATTTCCTTGTTTAAGTTGATTTAAAAATTTTACTTGAATCATTACATCTAGGAGTGATTTCTCGTTTAAATTCAAGCATAAGCATGCTATTGTGTTAGAAAACTTTTCCACTAATTCTAGAATAAGGCATATAATCTTTTGTGATGAAATTTTAATTCATTTGATCAAGAAAATGATTTAGGAATTCTTTGTCTTAGCCCATTTAGCCCCCCCTCCATACTTAGGTTATCGTTATCCATTGCACCCTTTTTGAGCCTTGAAATACACTCTAAGAGTATATATAAGCCTTTTCTTGGCCATCTTTAATAGTATCACCATTTAACCTATCATCAAAACCTACTTGCCAAGAGAATTTTAAGATTAAATTTTTAAGTAGCATAAGAATTTTCTTTGATTATGTTGAGTAAGTTGGAGTTTCCTTCTTGTGTGTATACTTGAGAATATGTGCAAGTGTTTGATATATGGGAGGAAAATTTTAAGAAGTGTAATGTTTGTATCTATATAATTGATAGTTATTTGGTTTACTTTACTTTGAAAAAAATAAAATACAAAAAAAAAAAAAGAAAGAATAAAATAAAAAAAAGGAAAAAGAGAAAAAAGAAAAAAGAAAGCTGAGAATTGTGAAGTCTTTCAATTTCAAATTTTAAATTTTTTTAGAACTCACATTTGTTATGAAAAGCATTATGTTATCAAATTGCTTTTGAGCCTTGTGTTGAATTATATGATCAATGAATGATTATTGCAAGAAAGGTAGAGAGGATTCAATGATCATAGGAGTCAAATATTTATGATTTAAATCTTGCCTAAGGCCTTCATTATCCTCTAAATGCATTTATATGTTATTCTTGCATCATGTCTTTTTATTATTTTTGTTATCTTTATGTGTTTATGATTCGCTTGTCATCATTAGTTCTATGTGCTTGTGCTCAAAATGTATATGATGAAATGATGGACATTTTAGTTTTGGACATGGATGCATGACTAGGTCCCTTAACTTATAGAAGGATTTGAGATGAGGTATGTTGTGGTTAATGACATTATGAACCTTAGCATAATTTATTCTCTTCATTATGCTTTTGATGAGATAATAACATTTTCATTTCCTCTTTATAGGTGGTAGTGCAATTACTTGGATTTTTTTATTTATCATTATACATGTACACCTTGTTTGAGATTACACCCTATTTGAGATTATGACTATACCCCCTCCCTATGGTGAATGCTTCTAATAGTTTGAAAAATACTTTGATTAGCTTAATACTTTAAATGAATGTTGTAGGGTTGATAACCTTATTAATTAATAATAAGGCTAAAATTGTAATTGTGAACCAAAGATTCTTGACAATCGAATCCCTAAATATGGGTGGTTTAGGGTGCCTAACCTCTTTTCCAAGTCTACATGATTCTCAAGACTAATATTTATAGGGTGAAGATGGTTTAGGTCTTCTAAATGACATAGATAAGCTTAAAATTTAAATTTGATCAAAATTTTATCCTATCCACAGTCAAATGGTGACTCTATTATTGATTAGGGATAATACCAAAGTATTGTCCTGTCTTGATCCCATGTTCACCAACTAAACATTGGACAAGGCTTTTACCCTTTAAGAGACCTTTCTAAAGGATCCCCCAATGATCCTAAATGCATGCCTTCATTTGGGGTTGTATTAATGTGTGACCCCCTATCCTATTAGTCTCTTAGTGATCGATAAAAAGTAGGAGTCACAAGTAATATTCCACTTATTTGAGCACAACCTTGAAATCAAGGCACTCAGAGTGGTGAGTCCACTGGGGACTCAGAATTGACTTTGCATTTAATCTTTGGTTCACTTTTACAATTTTATCTTTTTTCTTATTAATAGGTCCATTATATTCATTTATTCTCCACACTTCACCATATGCATTAGGTCTACCTTTAGAAAAATTAATGAATTATGTAAAATTGTGACTTAAGCTCCATTTGGTCTTAGGAGATAGTAAGGAGAGTTATAACTCACAAGCTAAGTACTTTTATGTATATCAAATTTGGGGGAGGGGGTTCATGACAACTGTCCTTCAAGCTTATGGGAGCCATCGACTATAACAACTTCTTTTAACCATTAGACGGATGTAAGAGCTAATAGCATTTGGGATATACTACCCCAACTTGTTTGCATTTTCTCAAAGAAAAGGTTGAAGCTCCTTAAGGATATGGTTGGGTTATCCCTCTATGTAAAAATAATGTCACTTTCCCCTTTGATGTAAATATTCCATGTAATTACTTGTATATTCCTATTCCCCGCTGTGTAAATTTCCTTTCTCATGTACATATTTCTTTTCTGATGGTCATCCCTTGTCTCCTTTGTTAAAAGATCCTTTATCTTTGGTATATCTTTATTATCAATGTAAACAACTTCATTTTTTATATAGCTTTCTTCTATTTGATTCCTTAGCTTTACTGCAATGTTCTTTTGGAACTTTAACCTTACTTAGTCCAAGACAAGCTTGTATATTCTCTATCTTATATTTATAGAAGGATAAGGCACACTAAGGAAAGAGCCACTAGACCCTAAGTGTAGGAGTAATAAGGTTTGAAGGATCTTTTATAAATAATATATGCATTTCATCCATATATGCACATATCATTTATTCATATATTTTTTTTAATAACACTTGTTTTATAGCCACCATAGCTTTATCCAAACCTTTGTGAAAAAGAAAGGACGACAAATTAGCAAGGAAAAATAAAATTGCCTAGTCATATTCTAAAACTAGATTTCCTTATGAAACCATCAGTGCCACCTAAAGTTATAGAAAAGATAAGGGCTAATCTTAGTCAAATCATAGACGAGAGAGTCATTAAGCAGGTGAACAAATGCCTCAATGAGATTTTGAAAAAGAATGAAGCATTTGCTCTTAAGATTGATAAAGGGAAAGCACATATGGAGACACCTCCCTTTATGGTTATTGATGGCAACCTATTTGGGATGTAGGAGTACCAAAAAGTAAAGCATAGGTAGCAAACTGATAAGAGTATGAAGAATTAGAAGGAGAATATGTCTAATTTGATAGCTTTGCCAAGCAATTAGAGAAGATTCAAAAGACTTTAAGTATAAGGGTCTAGAATGGGGAACTAACGTTGAAGAGTTGTTAGCCCAAAAACCTAAAAAAGCTTTCCACAAACTTTTGGATGCCTGAACTTCCTAAGTTTATAGGAACCCAAATTACAATGAACCATGTCTACTTTTATGCATTAGTCATGAAAACAGTTAGAGCCCCAACATATATAAAAACCTAATAAACTAGCCTACAACAATTAGAGGGGAATGAAAGGAATTGATAAATGCTTTTGAGATGCATTATGCTTAAAACTCTAATTTGAAGGTCACCCTATATGACTTAGTGTCATTGAAATAACAAACAAGTGAAAGTTTCATAACTATTTAAGGTGGTGGAAGAAGATGGCCTCTAAGGCAACTACTCAACCAATAGAGAGAAAATATGTTAGGATAATTATTAGAAGAGTCTTGTCTTGCATTGGCACTAAAATCAAGAGAATATTGGTACGTAATTTTGAAGATCTTAGGGAAGCCAACCTATAAGTTAAGGGGTTAGAATCAAAATCAAAGTGATAATATGCTGGAAGGAGTGTTATGCCACCTGAGGCCCAAGGGGATGGAAACAAGACCACATATGTTAATGCAATATGACCTTTGAGATTGTTCATAAATTTGGGTATGCCTTTATCTAAGGCATTTAAAAGGTTATAAAGGAATGAAATATTGTTGCCATTGGAACCTAGGTCACCTCCTAATGCTTTGTCAAAAGGGTATGATGTTAATGCTTACTGTGCTTTTTCATCAGGAGTTGAGTATAATACAAATGAGTGCTAAAAGTTGAGGCATGAGATCTAAGATCTTATTGATAACAAGACTATGATCCCATTAAGTGCTGAAAGGCCAAACATTAGGGGAAATCCATTATAAAATTATCACAATGTCCCACTGCCAAATTAAGGGGCCTTTTTGATAGATTATGAAATTCTTGAAGAAGTTGTCATGTATACTTTTGATGAGGTATTCCCTAGGAAAGTTACAATTCTTGCCTATTTTATAAATCCTTGGGAGAGTTCAAATGAGGAGATCGAGGAAGTAAAAAGAAAAAGAATGACTATGCTATGGAGGAAAGTCATGAAAAGAAAGAGGAGAAATATGAAAACCATGTGAAAAAAATGAGAAGTATTATCCTGACTGAGAGAACCCTAAAGATCCCTGAGTTGAGAAGGAGGTATAAGGGCCATTAGTGAAAGAAAATGAGTATGAAAACCCCATTTTGAGGTAATTAAAGAAGCTATCGACCTAAATGAGTGTGTAGAAACTACTCATTACCTCTCATGAGCATAAAAGGGCTATGGTTAAAGTGTTGTTGACTTAGACATCTCTAAGGAAACATTGCCTAAGGATGTAATGGCTTTGATCACCAATAAAGGGAAAATTGCTTTTTCTAATGAGGGTCGGCCTCCTAGAGGAAGAGATCACAACTTGGTTTGTTCATTAGAGCGGGAATAAAGGGAAGGAAGACTCTTTGTATGATGGATGATGATGGATCCAAAATTAGCATTTGCCCACTAAATCTATTGCATAAGTTTAGAGTGTCTAAGAAAAATTTGAGGCATATGGCAGTATTATTCAAGCTTATGATGATAATAAGAGACTAGTTGTTAAGGTATATAAGACCATGGTAAAGACTGAGATAGTAGAAACTATGGTGAAATTTATAGTACTAGACATTCCTATCACTTTCTTACTATTATTAAGGAGGCCATGGTGTCATCTTTTAGGACAGGTGCCACCATTGTGCATCAAAGGTGAAAATTCCTTATAAAAGGGAGCTAATGAAGATTTATGCTGAAGTATGAGAAATAGTGTCAGCATTAAGCATAGTTGTTCCTCATATTAGGGTTTTTATATTGTTAAAGTCAATGATAAATGGGTGGATCTAAAGGTTTCAAACATAATGAAAAACGTAAATTTCCTCCTAGGTCAAGGTTTAGGGAACTCTAAAAGCATGCTAAAACTTTTAAACATCTCCACACATACTACAAGAAAGGGATTGGATTATCATAGAGATTAAGGCAAACATATGGTAAGAGATTTGTGAGGTCCATTATCCAATTTCTTTATGAAGTAGGGGTAGTTGGGGAGACAAAATAGTAGGCTACTAAAGAAGAGGAAGATATTAGTTTGTTGAAAGTTAACCAACTAGATGACTTAGAAGAGGCATTCTTTCAGATGTAGCTTAGGAGTATGAAGGCTAGTTACTAGAACTATTAGGACTCTTTCGATGGGGAAGGTGAAAAGAAGAAGAAAGGCAAACAATTTTTGGAGGTAATGGAAAACCATGAGAAGGATCAGTCTATAATTTTGTATCGTCATTAGATAGTTTAGCCATAGGATGATAAGTGGAAAATGTCTAATGAAGATTATAAGTAGTATTTGTTAGATCAATAGATTTGGAAAACTAGAAAGCTAGAAAAAAAAAAAAAAGAACAAGTTAGACAAGTTGAAATAGAAGCAAGTTGAAATAGAAGTACCTTACAAAGACTCAGAGTGGGGGCAGAGTGGACCAAGTGCTTTTGCTAAACAAAAATATATGAGGTTTAACCTATTAAATATTGAGAACATGATTATGAACTCCATTAAGTGGAAGAAGGTGAAGAAGAACAGGGATAGTCATATGGGATTAAACAGGCTGATTTGAATGGGATAGCACTATAGGAGAGGTTTATGAAATTCAAGCTTAGGAATGGTAAAATGAAGTAAGAATTCAAAGGAATTGTGAAGGCCATAGTAGATGTTTAGGTTAAAGATGATGCTAATTCTAAGCAATTAACTAATAACTCAAAGACTACTTTTGAAATGGCTAATAAAGAGATGGGTGAAAAAGAAAGGAAGACTGAAAAAGAATTCAATTAACTAATAACTCAGAGACTTTAGTCACACCTCCAGAAGAATCTCCCTTCACTAACACCTCTGATGTTTTTGTTTATAGTCTTTTTAAGGATGATCTTATATTTATTTTTTAGTTTAAGTAGTGAATGACGAGTTTGACTTCTTGTGTAATGTTTTTCCTGATGGTATTGTGCAGGATATGCATAATTCTATGAGCATATTTAATACTGATTCTATGTATACAATTACTTAACACTCAGGAGATTTCAAAAATCTTGCTCATTGCTAGTGACAACACACCCAAAGAGCAAATAAAGTTTGAATAGCTATTGAGGAAGTACCAGAAGGTTTTTGCTTAAACATATGAGGACATGCTAAGAGTTTATTAATAGATAGCTAAGTATAAAATCCCTACACACCCACACATGAGCCTCGAATAGGTACAACTATTAAATGAGTAGGTAGCCAAGTTTCTAAAGTGGCTGACTATCCCAAATGGTTGGCTAATATAATCTTAGTATTCAAGAAAGATGGACATGTAAGAATGTGTGTGGACTACAGGGGTTTGAACAAGGCATGCTCCAAAGATGATTTTTCCTTACTCATATTAATGGTTTGATGGACAATATTGTGCTTATGTCATGTCCTTTTTCATAGATGAGTTCTCCAGTTATAACCAAATCTTCATGGCTAAAGTAAATACTGCTTTTATCATCAAATGGGGCACCTTTTTTTTAACCAAGTAAATTCATTTAGGTTGAAGAATGTTGGAGCGACCTACTAGCGGATGGCTGCTGCATTATTCCATGATTTGATTCACATGAAAGTAGAGGTGTAGATTAATGATTTGCTAGTGAAATTTGAAACTCGTGATGGACACTTTGAGGCCCTAGAAAAAGTTTCTACAAAGAATGGACCATTACAACCTCAAGCTCAATCTAAAAAGGTGTGCATGTATTGAGTGAGAAAGAAATTGAGGTGGATCTTAACAAAGTAAAAGCCATCTAAGAAATTCCTACACTAAAGATGTAGAAGGAAGTTTGAGCATTCTTAAGTCATCTTCGGTACATCAATAGATTCATAGCCAGACTTACCCTTATTTATGAGCCCATCTTTAAGTGGTTAAGGAAGGATAAGCTGGTGGTATAAAATGAGCAATGTCAAAAGGCCTTCAAAAGGAGAGAATAATGTTTGTCCAAACTGCATATAAACATTACATTTTAGGTCCTAGGATACAATCCTAATGATGAAAATTATGGGATTTGTCCTTAAGAATGCAAAAGAAAATTGCAAAGGAAAGGATAAAAACTTAAGGAAGCCTTGGATCAAACCTAAGCCAAGCTCAAGGCCTAACAAGCCTAAATTAAAAATCACCTAGCTACCTTTTTTATAGTTATACAACCAGCGTACTTGGTTGCACAACTAAGATTGAAAACCTAACTGGTAGAAGGTTTCAAAACCTTGACCCTTATTAAGCACTTAGCTATACAACTAACTAAAAGAGTTTTACAATTAACTTCTTGGTTATGCTTTTGAAATGCTAATTTTAAAATATTTTTTGATCTTATCTATTATGGATTGAGAACTAAATGAAACTAGAGTTATTTTAGCTTTGATGCACCACTCTCTCTCTCTTTCCATAAATGTCCTTCATTTTAAAGAAAAAGGGAGGGTTAAAGAACCCTAATGTTATTTTGCTAAAATCTTTACCAAAACCTTCTTAATACATAAAAATAAAACACTCCACTCATTAAAGAAAGATCTAAGGTAGTTCTAAGACATTTGTCACTTGAATTTGCACCTATAACTTTGCATTTTGGAGGATTAATTAATTATAGTGCCAATAAGAGCAAAAGAATCTAAAAGAGCATTCAAAGCAATTAGTGGCCTCCTCCTTCATCCCTTTCTCATTCTTTCATTTTTTGTTTTGAAAAACCTAGTCACAAAATGCTATGTAAATTAGTTTTTTATTTGTACAAACCTTTATGTAAGTTGTACAAACCACTAGCTCATCTCTATAACTCACTTTGACTAAGATAATAACTTTTTTTCATGATCTTCACACATTTTCTCCCTTCTTTCAAGGTTTCTTGGGACTGCTAAGGACCTCCAATGTAGAATATAGGGAGTCCTTAAGGCTTATGATCCATATTTCATAAATAAAATGAGCAATGTCAAACTAAAAAGTCTTGGTTTTCTTTAATTTTGGGGTTTTAAACATCTTCTTCTCTATGATTCCTTTTCTTTTTTGTGTTGCATATTCTATTTCCAAGGTGTTTTGGCTATGATTAAGAGAGAGATCCATTATCCTAAAGACCTTATGAGCTATTATTTTTATATATTTTAAGTTAATGCATATTTAGTTGTTTAAAATTAGCACCACAAAAGGAAGCATGGTTAGCTATCTAGGTTGTCCATGCATCCTATTTTCTTAAAAGGTAGTAATTTAAATAAGCTTGGGGTGAAAGAAAATATTTGGTGAATCCCATTTTCATCATATTCTCATGATTAACGCATGGTACATATTGATGGCCCTTTTTTAAAAGCTCCCTTTATGAATATGTGGGTATTGTATTCATGAAATGGTTAGAGGTGTTCATAATGATGCTTTGGCTCTTTTAAGCAAATTTTAGAGTAAGGATGCAACCATCCTAGGATCTCAATGTGATGATTTGATGATTTCCCTAAGGCCATCACTTTCTTCCATATGCACCACATGTCATGTTTATTTTATGCTACTCATGATTATGTGCTTATGCTTATTTGTTGTTGTTATTATCTTTTACATTCATATGATGTTGGGACTATGTTGACTTTAGAATTAGAACATTACTAGGTCCCCTTGACTTGCATGAGATTTGATGAGATCTTTTTTCCTATATGCATTTCATTTTGCTATATTTTGTTGCCTTATCTTTTTTATAATTACTAATTTAATTTCCTTTATATGTAGGTGACTATATATATACATGATTTTTATCTTTGCATATTTGAGTTTGATTAATTATACATGAACTCCCCTTAATGATTTGGTTGTATCCGCCTTCCCACAATAATGGGTGTAATGTATTGATGGTATGCTTGATTGAGAGGCACTAGAACCATGTTTAAGAGCTATAACTAGACTAACTAATAACAAGTTTTAAATGATAAAATGTGGACTAAAGATACCTAAAGGCTCAATCACTAAATTTTGGTGGTTTTAGGGTGCCTACCTCTTCCCTAAGTCATACCTAATTTTCAAATCCAATCTTTGATAAGGTGAAGACAAATTAAGCCTTATAAATGACTTAGATAGGTTCAAAATTTGTCATTGCCCAAATTTTTGTCCTGACCAAAATCAAGTAGTGATTCTACATTTTTATTAAGGATGGTACCAATGTATTGTCCCGCCATGGTTTTATTGTGTCAAGGGGGAGAATGTTTGGAGAATATGTGACCCTAAGGCATTGGCATTACTTCTCTACTTTGATGTGTTTTGAATAATAATAAAACTATAACAAAATCAAGAGAAGTTCTAATGTTTGTATTTTAGTGTTTTTATATCCTTTAAGAAAAGAATGTTGAGGGAGAATGGTATGAATGCTTGAAGGGCATGTGACCCCAAGTTTTTTTGTATAAGAGTTATAGTTGTGAATATTTAAAGGGCATTATGAACATTCAACAGGCCTTGGATAACTAGCAACAGGTGTTGGACAATTGGTATGACATCAGCTATGCATTTTAGACCTCGCCATGGACATTAAAGGTCTTCCAACGAGTGTTGGACGATTCAATGGGTGTTGAAAATTTGCCAACAAGCATTAGGACATTGGGCAATTGGTTAGGCAGAGTTGTGCATATTGAACCTTGAAACGGACATTGTGTTTTTACAATGGCAATTGATCTTGCCTTTACAATAAGCATTCCATATTTGCAATAGTGCCTAAGATTGAGCTAAAGTTTTGGGAACTCTAAATGGGCATTAGTCCCTCTTCAATTGGCATTACGAGTTCCTCAATGGTCATGAAAAGTAACTGTGAAAAGTTTAGAAAATAGAGCATCAAGTTCATGCTTTTTGGGAAATCCACATTAGAATATTGCCTATGAGCATTGGAGCTATCAATTACAAGTTCAATGAGTGTTGCTAAGAATCAGCAGGCATTGTCACCTCTAATGACTAGTTTTGAAGAAAAGCTATTAGACTTAACTTTAAGTACTATAATGGCTAATGTTGGAGTTTGGTTATATAAAGTGCATTTTTAAAGACTAAAAAAAGGTTAGAGAATTTGGAGAACTTTAGTAATCAACTAAAGAACATCTAACAAGTTATTTGTGCAAACATTTTAGTGTTGCTTTATTTTATATTTGGGTAGAGTAAGGATTCTTTTTGTTACTCTTTTTGAGAGTAAGTTTTCTTGAGCAGTAAAAGTATATTTGCTGCCTAATTGAGAGGCATTGACACTGCTTAGATCAATCTTTGCTAGTGGTTATAAAGGTTGGTATTGTGCCTAGAAAAATACCAAGAGAATAATTATCCTTAAACTTGTAAAATAGAAGGTTTTTCCTTTACCTGGAAAAGGGAAGGTTTTTTTTCTTAAGTCTTGAAAAATAAATAGAAAGGCCTAAGTGAAAGCTTGGGGAGTGGAGTAGGTATATTGTTGAACCACTATAAAAAACTCTATATTTGATTTGTGTTTGTTGGTTTCACATTTATGTGTTTATGTTTTTATTTAGAACCCATTTCACCCGTTTTTGGGTTGTCACACCTGCCAATAATTCCAGTAGGTTCCCCCATTGACCAAAATTTAGGAAAAGGTTTATATCTTGCATAAGGCTTCAAAGGATCCTCCATTTATCTAATTCATGTGCCATTATTAGGGGTTACTACTAATGTATAAGCCTCAACCTCTCATTCCCTCGATGATCAATAAAAATGTAGGAGTTGTAAGCAAGATTCCACAAGTTTGAATGTCATCTCAAAATTTAGTTAGTGCTCATATTGCTAATAGTAAGACCACCAAAGTTAGGTAAGTTATTGATTCTGTATTTAAAGATAGAAGAAAATTTTATGGGTGCAATATTAGCACAAAAGGATGGAAAAAGGAATGACCATGTCGTGCACTACCTTAATAAAAAGTTGCTCCTATACAAAGAGAATTACAACCATATAAAGAAAACTTATTTGAAAATTTTATGGGATACGAAGAAATTGTGATTATTTAAAGTCATATTAAGTTAAGGTTGTTTCAAAGCTTGATTGGTCAAGTACCTACATAAAGCCCATCCGTAACTGGAAAATTGGAAAAATGGTTAATACTTCATATAGAATTTGACATCAAATATGTAGCTAAGAAGTTAATCGAATGTCGTACAATTACAAAATACCTAGCTCAACAACTGCTTGAATTAGGAGAGATTGGGCTTCCCTAGTTTCCTAATGAAGGGTTAAGAGCGATAGAGCCATAAGGATGGAGAGTGTATTCCGATGGTGTAATGAATAAGAAAGGAGAAAAAGTAGGTGTGATTTTGGTGTAATCGAAAGCGAAACTGTTCCTTGTGGTTAGGAAATTAGACTTTAGGGTAATTAATAATATGGTCGAGTACAAAGCTTATATGTTTGGGTTGGAGTCGCTAATCTAAATGAGGGATAGAATGGCTAAAGTGTTTTAATATTTCTTACTAGTCATCTCTTAAATGATTAGTGAATAGGAGTTGAAGGAGGAGTGCTTTGGTCCATACTAGGAGCATTTGAAGAAGCTAACCCAGAACTTTAGAAGGATCATGTTCCACTATCTCTTGTGAGAAGAGACTGTAATGGCTGATGCCTTAGCTACTTTGGTTATCGCATGGGATAGGCCTAAAAGGATGTCAATAAAACCTTTAATCACATACAAGTCCATAGCACTGTGTTATGTTGAAAAAAAAGTGATGCAGACCTCTATGAAAAATCATCCATGGTATTATGATGTACAAAGGTACTTGGAGAATGGTACATACCTTAAGGGGGCATGGAAGAGGGATAGAGACATAATTAAAAGGTTAGCATTACAATTCATGGTTCATGATGGCATGATGTATAAGTGAATGCTAGATGAGGTTCATTTGAGTTGTTCGATGAAAGAAGAAGCTAGTAGGGTGATAGAAGAGGTACATGCAGGAGTTTGTTATCCATATATGAATAGGATGGTTTTGACTAGAAAATTTTTAAGGATGCGATACTATTAGACTACCATGGAACAAGATTGTATCACGATCACAAATAGTTGCTACAAATGCTAAGTTCAAGGTAACCTAAGACATTTGCCATTAGTGGAATTATAGAATTTGACTTCACCTTAGCCATTCGTAATATAGAGCATTGATGTGATTAGAGAAAGCAAACTAGCCTTTATAAGGGGGCATAAGTATATTATAGTTACTTCTCAAATTGGGTAGAAGTGAAATCATTCAAAAAGCTATAAGCAAAGCAACTGACCCAATTTATAAAAAAGAATAGTGTTTGTCACTATAGTGTGCCCCATCATATTTTGACGAATAATAAAGTGCATTTTCTAGGCTGAGGTAAGTGTTAATTGTGTGCTCTAGGCCAATTTTTGTAATGGATATGTTTTATTAATGCCATGGTTCCAATTTTATTAAATACCTTTATTATATTATGTTTATGACTAAATGATAAATTCCATGAATAATTAATTCTGCTTAAGATAATCAAGTATGTTACTTGGTATTAAAACACTTTAGTGTAGAGAATTCTATTCAACTGTCCTTGTTCGATCTTTATTTATGGAATAATAATGAATAAAGATTAGTATACATTTTGATTGATAACTATATTTTACTGGTCATGGATATGAGATATTAAGTCAAATGTTTAAAAAACATTGTATTGGACTGTCGCACTATGAAAACACTACATGGATAAACTGTCATAAGTAATTCTCATGCAATAGTATTAACTTAATTCCCTAACCTAAAAATCACTATGGATTCCAATATGTTGAACTTTCTGTTTGATACAGTCCAAAATTATCTTTAATCGAATTATTATACAAACTAATATTGAAAATGAAGTAAATCATATGAAGGAGTATGAATGATTGAGAATGAATTTTTCCCTCGTGTATCTATGAGAAATATATCTCTAGGCCTTTCGATAAGTTAGACTGAATAGATTATATGATTGTACAAAACAAATTGATAAAGGTTATTAGTGTCATTTTACAATAGTCTAATTAAAGATCGAGAAATAATTGAACTGTATAAGGATGACATGATCCATGCCTTATATTCAATTGAGATGTAATGTGACATAAGGACTGTAATACTCATTGTGAGATAGGTTGGATCAAATTATTGACCTTCACATAATTTAGGTAGTCATAATGTCTTGCAAGAGGCCATTTGTGACTTATAAGCTAGAAATAAGTCCTGGGCCACCACCAACATTATATGAACATACAAGGTCACACATTTAGAACAAGCCTAAAAGTGAAATCATTTTATTGCTCTTTCTAGATAAGATAATTAGAGATATTATCTTAAATATTTAGATATTTATTTTATTTTAAAAGTTAAAACAAAAAAGGATATTATCTTATCCACATCTTTTAAGAGGTAGAGTGGGCATAAATATCTTTAGATATATACACGATTTTCTAATAGTGAGAATGCACAATAATGTTTCCTTTAGAAAACATAAAAGAAAGAGTTGTAAAAACCCAAGTGCTAGCACACTACTTGTTTTGGGAATATCCTAATTCGTGTGGATACCTATGAAGGGCATTCACCCTTTGGTAACATCTAGATCTAACTCAAAGCTCGAGGTAGAGTGTTATTAATGTAAACTCCCTCTCTACCTTCCAACAAATCTGCAATTCGTTTTGAATTAATAAGTTATTGACATATGTTTTTTTTATCAATTTAATTGAATTGCATAGATCTTTGGTGGGTTTGCACGTTTAAAATTTTTATTTTTTTCACTATGCTTGTTCTACAAAACCCAACAATAAGAACATTCTTAGAGAAAGACTAAGTGACTCACCATTAGACCACAAGCAAACAGAGCAGTTGAGATAGCAAAAAAAAAATCAAAATATCATGGCCAAGATGGTGGATACCTTTAAGGATTGGTTAGAGAAGTTGCCTTTTGCATTGTGTGGGTATCGAATCATATCTAGAGCATCAATAAGGATGACACCTTATTCCTTGGTGTATAATATGGAAGCAGTGTTGTCGATAGAAATGAAGATGAAATTCCTCAGGGTATTGGTTGTGTTAATCCTTGTGCACTAAGAAGGGGGTAAAATTGGAGGAAAATTTTAAATTTTAAAGGAAAAGTTAGATAAGCAAGCTTATAAGAAAGAGTAGAAAAATAGAGGACACAAAGGGTTTATGGTGGTTCAGATGTTAACAAACCCTACATCCACTCCTCAATCCTCCAATTAGGTATTTCATCAACACTAAATAGCATTTTACAAGCTCACACCAAACTTTACACTTAAGGCTAATACACAACCTGATAAGTGTTTTCCCAAGGCTCACACGTAACCTATATAAGAGTTTTCTTTACAAGGATCACTCTGAAACCCAATCCCAAAGGGTATTTAATGGCTTACACCAAACCTTAACAACTCATTTATAAAGAATTAATGAGAGAGAGAGAGTTGAGAAATAAATATGCAAGAGTTTGGATATAATGAATGTTATTCTCATGCATTTAAGGCCATTTGTTGGAGTATTTATAGGTTCCTCTTACCAAAGAGTTGTTACAAATAAAAGTATCTTCATATCTTCAAAGCCAGTGGCAAAATCTAGCATTTAATACTTGTTAAACAAAAGTCACAATCATGACTACAAGTCATGAACTTCAATTTGCCCTAAATTTTGCTCAATCACAGTTATGAACTTCAATTGTGTCTAATGGCTAGTTACCCGTGGCACTTTAGCATTGGTCCTTTAGAAACTAGTTATTGGGTCCCTCTAAAAGAGGTTGAAAGTCTCGGTCGTGAGATCATAATCACTACTAAATTTCATTTTCATAATTTTTTATCTTAGGTACTTTGACACATGCTAAAGCACCTAATTTTTTACCTAATTGATTATTTAGGACCCCTCAAATGATGTTTAAAGATAGCTATTGTGATTAACACTGCGACTTTCACCATGAACTAAATTGTAAAAAATGATCATTATTGGCCCTATTGCACTAAGAAGAAAGAATTGAATTGGTGGCAAATTTGAACTTTTAATTTTGGAGGAAGCTCGCAAAAATGAAAGATTAGAAAAAAAGTAGGAGAAGAATGAACACAAGAGTTTTATAGTGGTTCGGGTATTAACCAACCCTACATCTGCTCCCCAATTCACTAATTAGGTATTTCACTCAATCGCTAGTGTTTTACAAGCACACACTCAACGTAGTGTTTAGGCTCACACCGAACCTTACAACTATTTTCCTAAGGCTCACACTCAACCTAGTGTTTTAGGCTCACACCAAACCTTACAAGTGTTTTACTGAGGTTAACATTCGAACCTATACGAAAGTTTTCTAAGGCTCAATCTCAAACCTAAATAAGATTTTTCTATATAAAGGATCACTCTCAAACCCAATCCAAGGTGTTTAAAGCTCACACCAAACTATGTACAAAGAAATAAAGAATTAAAGTTGTGAGAATTCACTTTACAAGAGTTTTGACACAATCAATGGTTATCCTTTTACATTCAAGTCTATTTGGTGGTGTATTTATAGGCAATAACAACCAAAGAGATATTACAAAGAAACTATATCTATATCTCGAAGTAGTGCTAGGCATATATTGCATTAAATGTTTGTAAGATGAAATTCACAGTCAAAATTGAAATTCGCGATCACTATTTTTGGACTGTGACTAATGGCTAGTCCATGTGGCATAAAACCATTGGTTTTTCCAAAAACTAGTTATTGGATCTTTCTAACGAATCACAAAATTCGTAGTCACTAGTTTCTTTCTTTGGACAAAATAGTCACTACGATATCGTTTGTCTAACATGAAGATGTTGTTTCACCAATTCACGGTAGCTACCGAAATTCGCAGTTACGACTTTTGAATCTCAACAGCACTTTTCAAAATTCATGGTCGCTACTGAAATTAAAGGTCGCCACTTTTGAATCTCAACTACACTTTTCAAATTTTGCGGTCGCTACTTAAATTCACAATTGCTAATTTCAGAGATGAATTTTCATACTTTGAGTTTTTTGCTTCTAATCGCTCCTTTTAAACTTTCAATAAGATTTTATCTTAATATCTGCAAGAACAACACTTAAAATTCATATTAAAATCTTTCAATCTATATTATCAAGATCAAAAGAGAGTCTTGACTTAGGTTTGAACAACCTAGTCCAACAATCATTGATGTTCCTTAGATAGCAGTCATATCTATAAGTCATGGTCGTGAATTAAAGGTAACTTTTCATACTTTGAGCTTTCTACTTCCATTCAACTTCCAATGAGTTCCTAACTTAAATTCTATAAGAACAAAAATTAAAATAAGCATTAGAACCTTTCAATATATATTATTAAGATCAAAAGAGAGTTTCGACTTAGGTTTAACTAACCTGGTCCAATAATCTCCCCCCTTTTGATTTTGACAATCTATATTGAATATGGAAAGGATAAAGAGCCTAATGAGCATATCCTTAGGTGTTTTAAGGTTTTAAAAGTCCATTGAAAAATTAAAGTTTATAAGCCAAAGCCAAAGTTTGAAAAAAAAATGTTTAAGGCATAGAGTATCAAATTAATAAAGTACTACCCCTTAATCAAGTTGATATTTTCAACTTTAAACATCATATTATCCTTTTGCATGATAAGTCCAAATTTTTATCCCCTTTTGTCAAGATAAAAAAAAAAAAAGGTTTGGAGAAGAGGGAATTAGAAGAGGGAAAGGTTACAAGTATCATTCAATAATAGCAACATTGAGCACAACTCAATAGAATTGAACAAACACAACTCAAAATAAAACTTTCATTAATTGTAAAACATAATACAATTACATAACATATTTAGACATATAAAGATATTTGATCACATAATGAACTAGGCGATAGACTTTGAAATAGAAATAAAGAAATACAAAAAAATAAAAATAAATGAAATTCTTGTAAGTTAAAGAAGAGTCACTATCTTCAATAACTTTATCATCATCCCTTTAAGTGACTCCTCTAACTTGAGCACCACCTTGACCTTGAGCACCCCCCCTCTTCTTCTTGTTGTTCTTCTTCATCTTGGGTATCCTTCAAGTCTCCAAAATAAGAAAGGTGGTAAGGGGTAGCTCCAACCTTCTCTTATAAGTCCACAAGGTCACTATAATGGTGATAAAGGAGTTGAAATCTTCTCTTAATCAGTCTCATGACCTTGTCCAAGTTTTTGTTAATGGAAGAGAGGCAAGTAGTTTTTGATTTGGATTTTACCTTTGATTGAGAAGGTACAAGTGATGGTGGAACTACTTCTTAAGCCCTTTCTTCAACCATTAATCTTTTCCTCTTGGAGGCTTGAGATGTTACATGTTTCTTAGCCCCATAAGAACCCAAGGTGTACTTATAGGTGTTTGGTTTGATGGCCATAACATTAATGAGGTATTTAAGATCAAGGCATTTTTTTGCTAGGAATGTACTTTTTAGTAAGGTAGGCTTCCTTTTTGTCATCTAATGCACTAATAAACCTATAGGTGTCAATTATGTGAGAAAGAAGGAATTAGATTTTTGGTTCGGTGCTCATGTGGACTAATTAGTCCATAAAATATCTCCTGGTTTGGATGGGGATGATTTTGGGTGAAACAGTATAAGAAGGCTAGATCTTTTTAGGATGCCTTTTCATTTCCATCATCCCTAACATTAATGGAAAAAATTTATGATTCTATGGAGGAGCCAAACAGGAAGAGATTTAATGTTTTTACTAGGGAGGTTTTAGGATCATGTTTAGTCTCTATAGCAATTTGAGACCAAAAGTTAGAGTGGATGAGATAAAAAGAGGAGATATAAAAGGAATCCCATTGTCAGTTTGAAAATTAAAAAAAAACAAAAATTTGCTCATAGGTAATGAAATATCAGTCCCTATAACCACAAAAAAAAAAGTCGTACATACCCACTTTGGATTCTACTCTCTTACTTACCACCATCGTACACATAAACTCTTGAACGATCTCTTCATAGATTAGTTCCTCTCTAAATATGAACTCATTCCATCATAAATTAAATAGGAATGCCTTGAACTATCCTTTGATGCCAAGTGTTGTGAGAAGAAAAATGGAGGGAATCTTTATGGCTTGGATTATCTTTTTTGCATTGACTTTATATCTCTCCTTTTTCTTCTTTAGTGATTCCCTTCATAAGATGGAGATGAGGAGGGCCTTGTGAAGATGGTTGGGTAACTCCCTTTCCTTTATCTACCTTTATGAGTTTTTTGGGAGCCATTAAGAGAGTTAAAAAGAGGAGAAAGAGTTTTAAAGTTGGAAAAGATAAAAGAAAGAGGAAGATTGAAGAGAAAGAATGTAAAGAGAGAATGGGGAGTGTTAAGAGGGATTAAATAACGACAAAGGGGCTAACGAACAATTAGAAAATGGCTAGAGATGCATTAAATTAGGAGCTACACCATTTGGTAGTCGAATAGGTATTACCCAACAATTGATACTTATGTGTCACGATTGTGAATTGCAAAAATTTGAGTAATGGATGAAATTTTCTTGGAAAGGAGCTAGAAAATGGTCAAAGGCTTTTGAAATTCAAAAATCCATGGTAAGATCATTTATTCGTGAACGCAAATTAAGGAAAGATTGAAATTTGAATATGGCTTGTAAATAATGACTGTGACTCCCAGTCTTGGTTGCAAATTAAAAGCTAGTTTTGAAAACTAACTTGAAAAGAAATTTTAAATATATGGCCCAATATTAGTGTGATCAATTTAACTTTTTGATAATCAATTCTTGCAATTAAGCCTAGAAACGCTTAAATGCACATTAAAAGGACTCTTCCAACCTATCAAACCCAATAATTCAATCACAAATAAACCAAGCATTAACAATAACCTATTAATCATAATCAACATCTCATACATACAATGAGATAAAATTTTCACCTTAAAGAGCTTCCATCAAGTATCCTAAGTTCCCTCTTGATGAAGTTCATCCTTTCTTCATTAAGGGGTTTATTGAAAATGTAGATAAGTTGGTGATTGGCATCAATAAATTCTAACACCACATTTTCGTTTTGCATATGATCTCTTAAAAAGTGGTGCCCAACGTCAATATGCTTACTTCTTGAGTGTTGGATAGGATTCTTAGAAAGATTTATTACACTTGTTTTGTCACATTTAATGGGAATGTGATCAACATCTTTGCCATAATTATTGAGCTATTGTTTGATCCAAAGAACATGGGTGCAATAACAACCCGTCGTCATATACTTTGCTTCAATGGTGGATAGGGCAACTAAAACTTGCTTCTAACTAAACTAAGAAACTAAACATTCACCAATAAATTGGCAAGTTTTGAAAGTGCTATTTCTATCAAATAAACTGTCGATTGTATTCCAATAATCAAAAAGACTAAAAGATAAGTTATTGAGATACCGTAATCCTAGATGCAACATACCAAGCAAATATTTTAAAATCCTCATAACTACATGCAAGTGTGATTCCTTAGGATAAGATTAAAACACAGTACATAAGCAAACACTATATATGATATCAGGTCTAGAAGCAATAAGACAGAGGAAAGAGCGAATCATACCTCTATACTTCTTTTTGTCAATTGGCTTATGCGATTCATCTTCGTTAAGCTTTATTGATGCATTCATTCGAGTCTTAACTACTTTGCATCCTTTCATGCTAAATCTCTTAAGAAGTTCTTAGTGTATTTGGCTTAATTAATGAAATTCCCTTTTTGGTTTACTTAATTTGAAGACTAAGGGAGAACTTAAGCTCATCCATCATACTCATCTCAAATTCCCTAGTCATACACTTAGCAAATTCTTTACAAAAAGAGACATTAGCAGCACTAAATATGATATCAATAACATAAATTTGCATAATGAGTATATCCTTGTTATACCTTTTCATAAACAATGTTGTATCTACCTTTCCTTTTTCAAAATCATTTTTTTTAAAAAATGAACTAAGTCTTTTATACCAAACTCCTGAAGCTTGTTTCAAACCATATAAGGCCTTAGTTAATTTAAACAAATATTATTAAGAAAATCATGAGATTCAAAACTCAAAAGTTTATCAATATAAACTTCCTCCTTAATGAAACCATTAAAAAATTTACTCTTCTTATTCATTTGAAAAGTTTGAAATTCATAGCATATGCAAATGCTAAAAGAATTCTAATGACCTATAATCTTGCCACGAGGGTAAATTTCCTCTTGGTTGTAACTCTTTACAACCAATCTAGCTTTGTTTCTTGTGATGAAACCTTGCTTATCTAACTTGTTCCTAAATACCCATTTGCAACCTACAAACAGGTGTTCTTTAAGCCTAGGGACAAGTTCTCAAACTTTGTTTCTCTCAAATTAGTTGAATTCCTCTTGCATAGCAATCACTCAACTCTTATCATTAAGAGCCTCATCAATTAACTTTGGCTCAATTTGAAAAATAAAAGCAAGATTATTATGTAAAGCATGCAATTGAGCTCTAATACTTACTTCCTTGGATGTTTCATCAATGATTGGATCTTTAGGGTGATCCTTAGAATACATTCAACCTTTAGGGAGTTCTTGAGCTTGGTTCTCATCTTGTTGGGGTTAAGCTTGCTCTTCCTCTTGTGATGGCTCATAACCCTTAAGATCAATTACATTTTCCTTAAATGTTGTGTTTAGCTTTAACTTCTCAAAGTCATCTACAATATCCTTAATAAGAGAACCATTCCTACGATTAAGTTTGCTAGACCTATCAAATACAACATTCGTAGACTTTTTAACTACCATAAACTTTTTGTTAAATACCCTATAAGCTTTCCTAGAGGTGGAATAGTCGAGAAAAATACCTTCATCAATTTTTAAGGCAAATTTTCCAAGGATGTCCTTAGCATTAATTGTTGCACTAGGATGGTTAATCCTAAGTCTTGGACCTCTTTTGATCTTGACAAAGGAGATTGATCATATCCAATGTTTCAATTGAGCATTGTTTTGCAAAAATTAAGTTAGATTTCAATTAAAAGTTGGAAAGATTGTATAATCTTCAAAAAGGCAAAGTTCATCCCAATTATCGGTAAGTAGTCTATAATTCGCGACTGCAACTTAGTTCAAAGAAAGGGCGAAACTCGGCCAGAAGGATTCATTGTCATCATCGCTATCGCGACTCATCTAAAGATGGGAGTGTCAAAGTCACAGATGAATTTGTGGTGTGTATCAGCCTTAATCATGACCGCAACTTTCAAAATGATTAAAGAAGGAAGCCAATCCATAATTATAGCATGCCAAATGTCTCTGGTATCTGTTGGAGAACAAAATTCAAGAAGAAGAAGAATGTCTTTCAAACAGAAGAATCTGCAACCTCAATCGCGCCTTGTGCAAAAAAGAATCACGACCGTGACTTTTATGAGCAGTTAGACTACAATGGCTATATTTTCCTAATGGACCAATGAGAAGCTATCACATGGACTAGTCGTTAGACATAAATGGATTTTTCCGCCATCATTTTTGGCTCCCGTATGGAAATTTGGATTTCGCAACCGCGATTGACTAGTAGAGACTGCGACTCCTCCCTGACATGCAATTACTGCAGAATCTGTCTAGTATGTCTGAAAGATTTATTGAGCTTTAAACACTAACGTCTCTTTGGTGGGTATGGGGTATAAATACTCCACCAAACAATGATAAATAAGAAAGAAAGGGAATTTATTACTTGTGTTAAGGCTTTCAATCTTTTGCTACTCATTTTCTTCTCTTCTTTATGAGATTGTAAGTGTTAGGGGTGACCATTAAACACCAAGTGTAAAGGTTATAGTGCGAGCCTATGAAAACACTCAAGAGAGGTTGTTGTGTGAGCCTTAAAAACACATAGTGTAAATGTTATTGTATGAGCCTTGAAAACACAAAGTGTCAAGGTTTTTGTGTGAGCCTTGAAAACACAAAGCGTACAAGTTAGGTGTGAGCTTAAAAATACCATTCTAAGTTAGTGGAACACCCAATTTTAGAGAATTGGAGAGTGGACGTAGGGTCGATTATAACCGAACCACTATAAATTGTGTGCCTCATTTTCTTCTCTTTTTTATCCCTTACTCTTAATTTGATTTTATACATCAATTTAACCCCCTCCCCCTTCTTGGTGCCTAGGGCCAACATTAAGTATGCAACATTTGCAACCAAATACTCTAAGGTATGAAATCTTAGGTTTTCTACCATTCCATAACTCATAAAAGGTTTTATTCAAAATGGGTCTTTTAAAAAGTTGGTTTGCAATATAACATACAGTATTGATGGTTTTGGCCCAAAAATAATTAGGTAAATAGTACTTATTGAGCATTGTTCTTGCTATCTCTACTAATGTGCTATTTTTCCTCTCTACAACAACATTTTGTTGTGGTGTTCTAGGAGTAGAAAAGTTGTGAAAAAACTCATTTTCCAAACAATAATTTTCAAAACATTTATTTTGAAACTTTTTTCCTTGGTCACTCCTAATAAGAGAAACAAAATAAACTTTTTCATTTTGAACTCTTTTGACAAAACTTATAAAAGCATTAAAAGTGTCACCCTTATGAGCAAGGAATGAGACCCAAGTGAAACTTAGAGTAGTCAGCAATAAGCATAAATGCATAGTATTTTCCACCAAGACTAGCATTTCTAGTAGGTCTAACTAAGTCCATATGAATAAGTTAAAAGGCCTAGAAGTACTTACAATACTTTTGGTTTGATCAGATGCTTGCCATTACTTTCCCATTTGATAAGGTCCATATGTCTTGTCCTTGGCATACTTGAATGTTGGAAGACCTTATACTAGCTCTCCTTTTGATAAATGTTATAGAAGCTCTATGTTTTTATGTCCAAGTCTTCTATGCCAAAGCCAAGATTCAGTACTAATAAAGATAAAACACTTAAAGGATTGGCATTGCCCCTCCTTTCACCCTTAAAAACTACCTTCTTATCTATCAGAGTGGTAACTTAACATTCTCTAGGGTTAAAGGTGAATTTGTTATCTTTGTCAAATAATTGACTTACACTTAATAGATTATGCTTCAAATGATCAACTAAAAGCATATTATCAATAAGAGAGCAACTTCTTACCAATGATTCCAATGTCAATTAACTTACCCTTAGCATTATTTCCAAATGTGATATTACCACCATCCTTCTCCTTGATGGATGTGATTAGCTTTCTATTTTTGGTCATATGCTTTGAGCATCCACTATCCAAATGCCAATTATTATCTTTCTTTGTGGCTTTTAAACATTCCTACAAAACAAATCATTTCACCTTTGTTTAGGTAGACAAGCATACTTAGGTCCTTTGGGGTTAGGCTTTGAAGGGTCCTCTAATTTAAAACGTGTCTTCCTAATGTTGCAAAAGACACTAATGTGCCTATACTTCTTGCAATAGTGGCATTGGAGTTTAGACTTATAAGATTTTCTCCTATGAGCAACCTTTGTGTGAGTATGAGGCCTTCTTACACTTTAGCTATGTGAATGCATGCATGTTCAAATGTGGTAAGGAGTATAAAAGAAGTTCTTATGTATGTGCTTTTGAGCCTGCCTCTTAGTATACTTATATGCATGATTAGCTCTTTGTGACTTAGCTCTAGAGCTTTATGAAGCTTTGTCTTTGCCTTTTGGCATAGGAGACTTAGTGTTTAGAGTACTTTTGCTCCCAATCACCTTTATACTACAAGTTTGAGGTGTAGAGGCTCTAATGAAGATGGGATGAGAGGATATGGAAGATAAGGCCCTATTAAAACTAAATCCATGTCTCATAATGGGTGGTCTCTAAGATACAATAAGTGTATCTAAAGCTTATTTCCCTTTATGAAATCTACAAATGAAGTTCCTTAACTTAATGACTTCACCTTTCAAAGAATCATTTTTTTTTCCTCAAAAAGTTAAGGGAGGATAAAGTTTTTAAAAAATTTTTGAAAAGATTTCTTGAGTTCTTCATTTAAATTTCTCAAGTCATTTACAAGATCATTTTAACATTTAAATTCATCCTTAAGTTTAAAACATTTTTTCTTATAAGCTTTCATTTTTTATTTAAATTGGTCAGAATCATCATAATATTGAAAAGAAGTACTTACCTCAAGTGAGTTGAGCTCTTAAGCCATAAAGCAGAAATTGGCAACCTCTTCTTCTTCATCTTTTTCACTTAAATCATCATCCCATGTAGCTTTAAAGCTTTTCTTTTTCTCATTGTTCTACTTTTTCTTCTTCTTTAGCTTAGGACATTCAGATTTTATGTGAGCTTGCATCCAACATTCAAAGCAAGTCACCTCATTCTTATTTTCCTTCATGTTGGATGATGATGTTTTTTTCAGGTTCCTTCTTTCTTTTCCCCTCTTTATAAGCTCCTTAGACCTCTTTAAGAGTGTAGCAAGTTCCTTTTCTTCATTCTTACTCTCATCACTTTCACTAGTGCTTTCTTCCTCCTCTTTATCTTTGTTTAAAGATTTGGGAGCAAAAGTCTTCTTTTCACCTTTTGCTCTTTGAGCTCTCATCTTTTTCATTTCATCATTCTTCTTGAGAACCATCTCATCAGTAAGAAGTTTGCTAATAAGAACATCAATTGTCACTTTCAAAATCTTTTGGTTGACTTTTGAATGCTACAAACCCTTGCCCTAAAATTCTCCATAGGAAGCATTTTAAGGATTTTATTGTTTACCTCATGGTTGGTGAGAACTCTTTCATACTTCTTCATATTGTTGACACTGGCTAGAAGTCTATTGGTCATGTCGATCACTCATTCATTCTTTTTCATAATGAAAAGATCCCATTTGTTTATATACATCTCTAATTTATTAGATTTCATAAGAGTTGTACCTTCAAGGTAGTTTTATAAAGCCTTTTATATTACATGGGAAGTTTGATAATATTATACTCTTCTAATCTCTTCTCTAGACATGGAGCTCAAGAGAATTGTCATTACCCTTTTGTTCTTCCCATTTGACTTCCTATGAGCTTCAACCCATTCGTATCTTAGGAACAATTCTTCACTACCATCAATTACTCTAGTGGGTGGCAATGTCCCATAAATCCATCGCATCATGATCAAGGTATATCTCCACTCTTTACTTTCAATGAGTATAGTCAGATCAATCAAAGAAAAGTTTTGAGTTATGAATGGATTCCTTCTTGCACCATGATCTTCTATCACACAATTAAGGCTTAAATTAAGGATAGGCTTTTATACCTCTTGTTAGCCCTTGTGCATCAAGAAAAAGGGGTTGAATTAGTGAGAAATTTTAAATTTTTGAGGAAACATTAAAGAAGCAAGCTTACAAGAAAGAGAAGAGGAATAGAGGACACAAAGGATTTATAGTAGTTTAAATTTTAATAAACCCTACATTTACTTCCTAATTCTCCAATTACAGCATTAAATGGTGTTTTACATGCTCACACCAAACTTTACACTTTGTGTTTTACAAGGCACACACATAACTTTATAAGTGTTTTCCCAAAGCTTATACTTAAATTATATAAGAGTTTTCTTTACAATGATCACTCTAAACCCCAATCTTGAAAGGTGTTTAATGGCCCACACCAAATCCTAATAACTCACTTATAATTAATTGATAAGAGAGAGAGTTAAGAAATACATTTACAAGATTTTGACTATAATGAATGTTATTCTCATGCATTTAAGGCCATTTGATGGAGTATTTATAGGTTTTGCCCATAAAAGAGATATTACAAACAAAACTATCTCCATATCTTTAAAGTTGGTAGCAAAATCTAACATTTAATGCTTATCAAATAAAAGTTGCAATTGCAATATTCATATTTGCCTTGAGTTTTACTAAATCGCAATTGTAAACTTCTATTGTGTCTAATAGCTAGTTACATATGGCACTCTAGCATTGGTCCTTTAGAAAACTAGTCATTGGGTCCCTCTAAAGAAGGTTGAAAATGACGGTCGTGAGCTTAGAGTGCTAGTCATGACTTATACCATAAACTAATGGAGATTTTGAATATGGTAGATCGCTATCAAGTTTTTGTTGTTAAGATTTTTGATGTTCTAATGGGTACTTTGACACATGGCTTTTGCCTAATTGATTGTTTGGGATCCCTTTAATGACATTTAAAGATAGCAGTCGTGAATAACATCATAACTTCCATTGTGAACTGAACTGTCAAAAATGATCATCAACATTCCTTAGATAGTGGTTGTGACCTACAAGTTATGGTCATGAGTTAGAGTTAACTTTTCATACTATGAGTTTTCTACTTCCATTCAACTTTCAAAGAGCTTTTAACTTAAAATTTGCAACAACACTTAAAATTGACATTAAAACCTTCTAATCTACATTGTCAAGATGAAAAGAAAGTTTTGACTTAGGTTTGACCAACCTAGTCTAATAGGTTGAGATGTAGCTTCTCGAGTATCAGTGGATGAGAAATCAGTATGTCCAGCTAGCTCTATTAGACAAGAAGAGGTTGAAAGTCCTTTATCATACATAGTTATACCAAGTAAGGATGGCATGCACCATTAACAAGAGCTTCATAAAGGTTGATGTTTTGGTGTTAAAGGCAATGCTATCGCAAGCACAAGATCGTAGGGGAAACTTTAAACTGAATTAGGAAGGTTCTTATGTGGTCTAATAGATATATTCAGGTGGTGTTGTGAAGCTATTAGACAAGGATGAGAATGAGTTCTCTGAACTAGTGAAACTAGATAGGCTAAAGAAGTATTGTGTGCGATGAAGTGAGAAAAATAAATAAGCCTGCTGAGTCAAAAACCTGAAAATGCACTTAGGCAAAAATTAAGGCATACAAAAAGAAATTTAAAAAATAGAGGGAGAAAAAAATGAAAAAGAAAAAAAATAAAACATGCTAAGTTGAAACCTAAAAGGGCCATTCAAGCAAAAATTAGGGCATAAAAAGAAAGAAAATAAATAAAGAAAGAAGGCGAGAAAGTGTGAATGGCCGCTAGAGAAATGATTATGCAACATTAAAAAGGATATTGAATCAAATCGAGGCTTTGATAAAAGGGCAAATGATGAAGAATGAGGGGCCAATATGTCCAAGGCATTTATCAAGACAATTGCATGACCTAGTGTACATTATTAAAAGCAGCAATCATGCATTTAATTAATATGTAATATGTAAGATTTAATGATTCATTATAAGCATGATATTATAAGGAAATGGATTTACATAATGAAAATAATCCTTATCAAGCATTTCTTTAAACTAAATGAAATAATAAAAAAAAAAGGTTCTTTCTTCATTTGCTCATTGATGTTATAAATGTTGTGACGAGGTTAAAAAGATCTTATGTCTCTAATTATTACACAACCAAGCCTTAAAGTCAGCATCATTAGAGGTAAAAGCCTCGGTAGGAAAGATGTGATAGATATAGTAATCAATCCAAGTGGACTCTAATTTATCGAAGAAGCATAGAGTCAAACATCTCTCTGTAAAGGTAGGAAGAAAGCCTATGCATCCTATATAGCCCCAAATTGATGACAAATGTTAAAATCGAAATGATCATGCACCCCTCATAAGTCCTTAAAGTGACCATAGCTAATATGTACTAAGGACAGGTCTAACAAATGTCCAAATTTGAAATGTGAAAAAGCCACTCAATCCATTTAGCTCTGGTAGAAGCAAGCCTTGACAGACGACAATTTGAGTGATGTGGGAAGCAGTGCCTCACAATCCATAGTAGAAGCCTCCAATAAACCTAATTTCTCTTACAACCATATCAAAAAATAAAAAAGAAATAATAATAATAATAATAATAATAAAGAAAACTAATTAGGTTGAAAACTCAAAAGCCTGACATAGGAAAAAATGAGTAGCCCACTAGATTTAAAACTCATAAGGGTGGTCACAACAAAAATTAAGGAGAGGAAAAAAGAAAAAAAAGAAAAAGATTGCAAAAATAAAAAAATAAAAGGGGTATAAATGAAACTTATACCTAAAGCAATAACAGACTTTCGGTGAAAGACTTATTAATGCCTAGTGATCCTTTGTCCAGGCCAACAATAGTCTCACCAAGAATTACATACTAGAGTCTTCTCTAGCTTAATTTTCTTAGTAAGAGGCAAAACCCTAGGTCAATCTCTTCATCGTCTATTCACAGTAAAAATCTCTCATCAGAACAATCACCATGATTTGAGTATGAGCTGGCTTAACATGCCATATCGAAGAATGAAGAGTGAGAAAGTGGATGGAAGAATCTTTTTTTCTCCTAAAGTGTGAGTGGGTACCTCATCATAGTGTAAGTTAAACAACTCCATCTTTCAAATGTGTACATAATCTAAGCAAAGTAGTGCGATCCAATTCACATTGGTAATGTGACAAATAGAATGGTGCCAAATTCCTCAAGCAAGGGGTAGATCTCAATCTCACCAAAGTTTTTTTAAGAAAAGGGTGGTTGGATACATAAATCACAAGTTGCTCAAAGGAAATCAATGTTGAGTTAGACATATAAAAGATAACAAAGGACTTTGAAACACGTCCAGGGTAGATCATACCAATTTTAGGTTGGAAGAGACTTCAAAATACTCTAGCCATATTGGAAAATATGAAAATAGTAAATGTGGGTGTGAATAGTGAATAGGGGTTTATAAAAGAGGGATAAGGTAAATAGTGCATGATAACTATGACCAATAAAGATGGCTATACAAAATGTCTAAGTCATCTATCTAGATAAATATTAGTCCATGCAGATAACTTATTAGTCTATACATATAACTTTTTCTACAGTTTACTACAACAAGGCCTTCATTGCATTTTGGGCATGTGAACCAACTGAAACCTATTCAAAAGGGGCACAAACATGTATAAATTGGTGAAATCAACACGTGCATTCATCTAGATGATGTATAGACTATCAGAAATAAAAAAAGTCATCCATATAAATAAAAAGAAATAAAAATGTAATAAAATTAAGGCATTTTCACCCGAAGAATGCCCTAATATCTTAAGTATCTAAAAGTTAATGTCTAAAAAGGACAAAAACTCACCTAATCAATGTATTATAATGCCAAAGTGTTCAACGGTTCTAAAAACATAAAAGAAAAACCCTAATGCCTAAAGTCCTAAAAAAAGGGGTAACCACAGCCAACTCAGTCTTCATCCTCCTCCTAATCAGAGGTGCCCCTATAGCTCTCCGACTCGATGGGCACTCGATGCTCTATCTAGACTTGAAGCTCTAATAGCTTATTGTGCATCTCACGAAGCTCCCTAGCCTGACACTAAAACACCTCCTATAATAAACAAAAGTTAGGATGGTTAAGTCACATATGCACATATAAACATAAGTATAATTAAGTATACATCAATTGCATTATTACTAACTTGAAGCTCCTAATTTTGTTATGTCATGGTCTTCTAGAGCACAATGATGAAATCAAACATGGCCTTAGCCTATATGTGGGGATCTATAGGAAATAAAGTCAATAAATATAATCAAGAATAAATAATAAGCAAGAAGTATAATAGAATGATGCTTATGTGATTCATATCAACTAGCTCAAACATGTTTGATGATCGAGTGATGTCTAAGGCCATCATAAAGCCAGTCATAGAAGCCACATATGTATCTACCAAGCTATCTAAAAACTCCCTTACTGTGAATAACACGAGCCTATTTACAGCTCTTAATTGTAGGCACTAGCTCCTTAGGACTCCTCTCAGAATGGGCTATTATGCCTCGCACTCTATAATGCAACATCATTTCAGTGTGTGCCTCGTGATGAGGGAAAGCTCTGATATGTGCATTGGGCCATCTAGACTCGGTACCTCAAACCCCCAATAACTAACTACTCCCCAAGTTTCAATACTAAGGCCTGCTAATATTCATTGCCCTTCAAGTTAGCTGCCTAAAATATATCAAAGGATAAACCCTGAGGCATCAATTGATGACCCCTATTGCCATAATAGTATACGATCTTAAAGGTACCACTTCTTAATAGAGGGCCACACTAGTAATGGATGCCCATAAGAGTGCTTCTCAGCTTTGATGACCTCATGCCACCATTCATCCATGGGTCTTCTCCAATTAAAACAGTGCCACATAATAAGATGTGTTACTATAAGTATACTACTAAATACACCAAAATTATAAAACTGACAACTTATTTTTTTATTTTGTTGGATAAATATAACCGAGCGATTGTTAATTCATTTTGCTGGTTATGCTAGACCCCCTAATGATGAGTCACCATGGTGCACAAAACTTCACCATGCAAAGTGAGGATAGCACATGTCCATGCCTTCTAAGGGGTTGCTAACCTATATAGCCTAAACCTATCAAAAAAATGTCGTTTGTGAAATAAAGTAATAAAAAGCAAATGTAAATAGGATAAAGATAAGACAATGTTCATCTTAAGAACTCGCTAGTAATTATTCATGTACGATAATTTGGGATAGCATCTATCCAAGTACCGGTACAAGTGGGCTATCATAGTGGAGTCTTAATCAAAGTGACTGGCCAACTCGAGATCCTCCAAAACTAATAAAAGGCAAATCTCCATTGTATCTCTAGGATTAGAGAACAATGTCCCTATTAGACTATATAATAAGAACTTGTGAGTCGTCGATTACTTCTTGAGGGCTCACATCAGTCACAGCCACAATACCCCTCTTCAAACTAGAATGCTCGATTGTAGTGTTCCCCTTTGTGGTAAGGATATGCTTGAGCAACCAGCACATGCAATCCGTCTATAGAACAGAATGGTAAACACTTGTATCAATAGGCAAGGGGATTCTCGAGCACTGAATCTTCATCATATTAATGAAGTCAATTCCTTTATTTTTAGTAAGTGATAGGTATGGGTGGTATCCATTCACCTCTCCATAATCACTTAAAGGGCAATCCTTATGCATGGAGGCTATTTCAACATTTGCAAAAATGGCAGAAGCTTAGTCTCTTTGAGTTATGTGATCAAATGTTAGGGTAGCTGCCTAAACTAGATGCCAACAAGCTTAACAGCTTCATTGCCCTTGCTAGAGGAGATATCACTTTGAAAAGAAGAGAAAAAGAGTTAAAACCACACAAGATGCATAAACTAAAGAAAATCACAACCAATAATATGAGAAAAATGGAAACAAGTACAATAAAAAGCCCAAAAATCAATAACAAAACATCACATGTAACCATGATATGCACAAAATCGATCAACCATCTAATTCTTTACATTTTTTAACATAAGAATATGTGAGATACCATATAAATCCCAAAAATGTGGAAAATTGTGGTTATGCATAAAATTCTTAGCAAACATCTAAAGGCAAAGCAATTAGAGCCAAAAAGCTAATAAACGAATATTGCAAATTTTAAGTACGCATATTATACGCAAGTCTATGCAAAAAGCTAATTTTCTTTGTGTTTCGTACCCAGGTACATGTAAAATACAATAAATGTTCTAAAAATGTGAGAAATTATGATCATATGCTTTCTTGTTGATAGATATGGCAAAAAAGACCATAAATTACATGTAAAATTAAATTAAATTAATTTTTTAGAATAATTGTAATTTTCTATGAATATAAGAAATAAAAGGCAAAGCTCAGATAAAGGCAAAATATTCTCAACACAAACATCAAATTTACGAGTATGACTTGCATCGATTCATAAAAAATAAATAAATTTGCTAAAAAACAATTACGAAAAGTCCATATTATTTATAAAATCTAACCATAAACAATCCAAAATTTATAAAATTTACAAAATTGGCAGGAGTTCAATAAAATTTTGGCAAAATTTTGAAAATAAATTTGCCAAGTCCTACAACTACACATCCTAATTTTCCAAAATTAGTTTACAAACTAATTTAGGTAATTTCATGTGTAGGCTCTAAAGTGATAATAAATACACAAATCAAGGTGACTAGAAAATGTTTAATATATAACTCTTGAGCCTTATGTTGCCTTTCTATTTCCTTTTTGAATGAGAGATCTAGCGTGTGTGTGAACTATTACATATGTAACCCTTGTAAGTGCATAAATCGCTTATGTAATATAATGATAAATAGAGATAATTTCCATGAGGATTGTTTCACGCAAATACCAATCAAGTCTTAATTTTTTATTATCTAGCAACCAAAATAAAAAAGAAGATTGCAAAAATAATTACATAAAACTAAGGTTTAATTAAAAGAAACTCTTATGACAATGATTCCGAAGGAATTCGGGTACACCACAATACCATTCTACAAATATATCAAGAGAATTATTTTAACTGAGATTGGATTGTGTTTGAAGATGGATTTTCCTAATTTACCCAATAATCTCTCTTGAGCAAAATTGAGTCTAGTATTACTGAAATTATTCTTACTCTCGTAGTCACAAAATTCAATAACAATGCATTAAGCATCATGAATAATCCTTGAATATCTCTAGAAGTCGAGCCTACTCTTGTGGTCTCAATCTCCTAATTTAATATGTTCAGACTAACCCTAGACTTCCACTTTTGCTCCATCATGTAGAATCTCAAACATTGCACATATGTGCTCATTCATACATAAAAGATCAATTATGTTCAAACATATTAAATTAAGACAACCAACATAATTGAAGCAAAAATCACTTCATAGATTCATAAAATAAATATTGGGCTTCACATTAATCCCTAGAATTGAAGAATTAGTTCATCCTAAAAGAAGAAAAAGAAACAAAGAAGAAAGAATCCATTGAATTGAGTAGAAGAATTCTAAAGAAAAGTCTTGGATCTACTTTCTCTCCTAAAAACCCTAAAAGAGAATCTCCTCCAATCTTCATAAAATCTTCTTTTTATTTGGTGTAGAGGTTGGTTTTATTTTCTCTCCTAAAAATCTATTATTTTTCTACCCATGAATCTCTATCCAAAATATGTCACAAGTCTCCTCAAAAGCATCCTACAATTGCTTTTTAAAATCTAAATATAACGCCTTCCATGGCCCGATGCATGGCTAATGCAACTATCCACACATTTAACTTCTTATGCGATTATGCTCTGCTGACTGATTAACTTTATATTCGTGCACGGTCCAATGCATGGGTCATCTAATAGCCAATATAACACTACTAAAAATTTCAATTTAGCTCCTTTTTCAAGAATTTCCTACGTAGGCATAAAAGAAATAAAAAAAATTAACTTTTTCTAAAATAACAATATGCTATAAAAATAAGAAAACTCCTAATTTATTAACCACAAATATATGCTAAAATGATTCCTATCATGAACCTTTTTAGGCATAACATCTATGCCAGATGTTTGAGGAGTATAAGTTTTGACAAATAATAGAGGGGTAAATGTGAAAGTTGATGCAGCATTAAAGCCAAGACCATATCTCATAAGAGGTGGTCATTGAGATATAATTAGTGTATCCAAAGCTTTTTTTCCCTTGTAAAATTTAGAAATGGAATTTCTTAGTTCTTCAGCCTCTACCTTTAAAGAAGTATTTTCTTTTCTTAGAAAATTAAATGAGGTTTTTGAAGATATTTCTGCTAAAGATTTTTTGAGATGATCATTAGATGTTCTCAAACTCAAGAGATGTTTACTTAGATTTTTAAAGTCCTAAAAATTTAAACATTTTTTATTGTGAAATTTCACCTTAAAAAATATTTTTCATATTTAACAGTCATGGCTTCCATAAGTCCATCATCATCTATATCATTATCAATGCAATTATCGTCATCACCATTACAAGAATGAGAAGTGGAATATACCTCATTGAAAGAGTCTTCTAAGGCTATGAACAAATATTGGTTACTTTTTCTTCCTCCTTCCAGCTTGAGGATCCACTATTCCAAGTTGTCGTGAAGCCTTTCTTCTTCTCCTTGTCTCATTTCTTCTTTTTATTATTCATAAAACACTCTGATTTGATGTAACCTTGCTTGCCACATTCATAAAAAGTGACTTCATTCTTTTTATCCTTACATGAGTTGGAATTGGATGAAGATTTTTTAGATGGTCTCTTCTTTTTCCTTTTTTTCTTGATCAACTCAATGACCCTTCTATATAACATGAAAATTTATTTATCTTGATCGTAGCATTTCCTTTGAGCCACTTGAGTTGTCTCCTTCTGTTTGCACCTTTGAGGTACTTTTAATAGCAAGTGATTTCTTCTTATCCTTTTCCTTCTCCTTTTCTTTGTCTTCCTCTTTTTTAAGAGCCATCTCATGTGTGAGAAGTTTACTAATAAGGAGATCAATAGAGATCTTACCAAAATCTTCATTAGCTTCCTCTATGCTAGCCACCTTAGTTCCATATTTCATAAAGAGAGCCTTGAGGATCTTGTCATTAATCTCCATAAGTATAGGTGTTTCCTAAGCTTCCTCATATTCATTGTAATGGCTAAAAGCCTATTTATCATGTCAGTAACACTCTCACAAGGTTTCATCTTGAAAAGCTCATATTCCATAATAAGTAATTGGATATTTTTTGAATTCACCTATTTGATTCCTTCATGGTAGTTCTTTAGAGTTCTCCAAAAGCTATGATCACTTGGACAATGTTGTATTCTACCACATTTCTCTCTTAATAGAGTAATTAGGAGGATTGTTGTAACCCTTTTATTCTTGCCATTGGACCTTCTTTGACCTTCCACCCAATCGTTCTTACTATTGGCTCTTTAATCCCATCCACAACCTGGGATGGTGGCTTTTACTCTTTTACCATAGTGTCCCATACATTTACAACATCACTATTAAGATAGATGTCCCTTCTATATTTCTAATGAGTAGTTAATCCCATCAACATAAGAATTGATGTAGTGATGTATCTCTCTATTGGCCATTTTGATCTTTACTTAAACAATTATGTTATCAAAAGTGAGACCTTGCTTTGATACCACTTATTGGCCCTTATGTAATAAAAAGGAGGTTAAATTGGTAGATAATTAGAAATTTGGGTTTACAAGAGATTAAGAAATGTTGATATGATAAAGATTAAAGGTAAGGAAGAAGTGAACACATAAAATTTATAATGGTGCTCTTACGAATGAAGATTTTTGTATGAGCATGACCCTTAAAGGACCTACTATCAAGCACGACTTTAGTAGAAGACTTTAATGTAAGTAACTCTTAAAGATGAAGACTTTCAATGTCAACATTTCTACTATTGTCAAGCATGACTTTAATGGAAACCTCAATGTTAGCATAACTTTTAAAGATACAAACTTTGGTGTAAGTTTAAAAATGAAACACTATGAGAGTTAACCCTCCATTCCAAAGAGATATTTTTCCATTAAGTGTGAAAATTGAAATGGAGATGTTATTTGGATAAGTATAGAATATTGAGGTGGTTATGTTGTTTGGGTTGGGTACACTAAGATTTTACTCTTTATACTACTTTTAGGAACATCTAGTTTCTTACTAATCACATTAGCCATCATATATTCAACTTGTTATTTTATGATAGATTACATTTCAATAGATAGGACATTTTGAGCTACTTTATAAACTTCTTCTCTAATAAGATCCTTTTATGTCCATATAACGTTACATGTAAGAAATATAATGTATAAATTTTAGATTGTATTAAATTAAACTTGCTCCCTCATATTGTTTATCTACCTATGTATATGTAAACAAGATCCTAATATTAGAGATAAATCTCTATGTCCTATAACATTTATGATGTTAAAATAAACACGCTAAAGTAAGCTATAGACTCATGTTATATAGATACACATATACACATGTATACTACATAGGTGTTTTATAGTTATAATTTTTATTTTGATAACAAGTAGTTAGAAAGTATTAACATATGTACAAATATTTAGTATATGATTATAGGTCTCTTAATTCAAATTTTTAAAATCCAATTCCATTTAAATGTAAAAGCAAATTGAAGCAACCAAGCAAAGAAAAAAAGAATTTGAACCTTTTTCAAGTTTAAAGCCTTGGATAAGGTAAGCTGAATTAGTAACGAGGCTAGTACAACCAAGGTAGGATGACCATAAAAGAAAAGAATTTGGACATTTCACATCATTCCTTAACATAGAAAAAGAGGACTTTTAAAGTTTAAAGCGTTAGATAAGGCAAAGTAAGACCAAAGGCTCAATCCGAATTAGTAGCAAGGCTAATACAACCATAGTAAGATGACCATAATAGTAAAGCAAGTATTATGCATTGAGGGACTCATAATATTATGGTGAAATAATAATAAAATTTGTTATGGTGTCTGTGTTGGACAATAAGCTTTGTCAAATTGGTTAAGACCATAACAAAAATAATTTGTAGATATTATGGTGAGATGGTCATGCTAGGATGAGCAACCATTAGAATATTACTAATGGTGCCACAATTATGGCAAATTGACTATTACAATGATTAGGCCTTTCAATAGATGTTTGAAAGGTTTAGAAGGTGCAAATGGCTAGTTAAAAAGATCTCTTATGAACTTTAAAAGGCACACAAATATTTTAAATTGATTTTAAGTACTATTTATAAATGAAAATTAAATGAAAACTTTGAATTTGAGAAATTCTTCTAAAAGTAAAGTTAATATGTTAGTGAGAATTTAATATCCTTAGAGAATTACGTATATTTTGCCATAAGACAAGTTAAATACCTAGGTTAGATTACCTTTATATTGGTAAGGGTTAAGCTAATACATGTATATTAGTTTGCAAACAATTTGACCTATATATGCAAGTGAGTAGGTGAGTTAGGTTAGATAAAATTAAGTTTACACAATTTGAATAGCACCAATAAAGCACTTAACATAATAGAATTCTCAAGTGGGTTATACTTAAGGAGGGTATGTAGGAAGGTATCACAAAATCTCTATAAACCTTGATTATGTTCATTATTTCCCCCCCTTCTTATGTGTATTTGTGATTTAGTTTAATTGAATAATAAATGCTTATAGTTTTCAATGTAAGCATTAATTACAAGATAGCATGATCAGAACCGTTAGATTTTACATTTAAAGGTCGAAAGCGCAGTAACTATGAATAGGCAAAAATTACAGTAACTAGTGAAAAAAATATCAAAAATAAAAATAAACTATGAAATTAATCATACACAAGTCCATGAAAAGAAGGATAACACTTAAAAAGAAAAATAAAATTATAGAATCAATTGCATTTGGAGCCCATAAAACTAAAGATAAAAAAACTCAAAATAAAATTTAATATAAATTAACCAAACATAGCTAAACATAAGAAATAGCTATCTCATGTCTTGTCTCTATGACAAGTGTTTTTTATCTTATCCTTGTGGTGAGTTAGGGTTTATTTATTAGCCTCCTTTCTACTCATACTTTCTCCTTTCTTCTTTGTACTTTCTACATATCAGTCATGGCCAAAAGCAAATCTACAATGAACCTAAACCTAGTTACGCAAATATGATCATTTTTCATTAGTGGATAAGGATAAGGAAGCTCTGCTGGTCCCAAACAGTGAACTTAAATCAGTTAAGGACGAGTTTAATATGAAGGGTAGATTTCTCTCTAACAAATCGGTGAATTTCAATATCATAAGGAATATGCTTACCTTACTATAAAGACCTTTACGTGGAGTCAATATCCAAGAACTTTATAACCAACATTACCTCTTCAAATTTTATCACATTTTTGGATATGAAGAGAGTAATTGAAGGAGGGCCTTGGTCATTTGAACAAAAACTTCTATTAATAAGATAGTTAGAATAAGGTGAGATGTCTATAACTATGCCACTACAAACAATAGATATTTAAGTCCAAATTTATAAACTACTATTGGTTTTATCTCTAAGAGTGTTATTGCTTCCATTGGTAAGTATGTTGGGACCTTCATAAAAGCATATGTAAATAATTTCAAGGGTAAGTGTAAGGCCTAAATTCATGCATGAGTTTTTGACGATCTTATTAAACCTCTAAAATGTAAGATGATTTTTTTTTTTAAAAAAAAAAAAAAAAGAAGAGTGGATTTTGATGGAACTTAAGTATAAATGCCTTTTTACATTCTATTTTATTTGTGGCCTTTTTAGCCATATTAAACATTCATGCCCAATCATTTATAAAATCCTAGAGATTCAGTTTGAAAAAAGTTATAAGTCTTGGTTACATGTTTCTACTCAATGTAGATAGATGCAGATCAGGGAGAAGTAGCTATAGATTGACATTAAAATGGTGGAAGAAGTTGTTGGTTCTTCTATTGATGTCATTTCCAAACATGGTCAAACCTGATTGATTGTAGGGCATTCTACATTAGGTAAGGGAAAGCTAATAATGGAAAGTAAAGGATTAAGGGGGGAAATACTAATAGCGTTATTTTAAGAGATCATAAAGGGATAAGGGGAGGGGTTGTAGCAACAATTATCATGTCAAACAAGGCAAGTTTTGATGTCCTTATGGATATTAAAAAGGGAAATTTATAGGAGGACCGAATTATAGAAAGAGAAGGATTAGTTGTCATAAATCTAAAACATTGCCATATTATAGATATAGGCTTAGTTGTCCACCCAATAATCATCAATACAAGGTTTGCTCTAAAAATGGGCATTCTTGACAAGACAAATACATTGAACTCAAAAAATCTACTAGAGGCAGGATCTGCTCAATAGATCTGCCTAGCCCAATGTCAACCTTAACTTGGAATTATTGAGGCCTGGCCAACCCTTGACCAATTCAAATATTAAAGGACCCAGTCCATAAGTTAAGGCATTGTATTTTTTTTTTTTTATGTGAAACACTTATGAAGAAGTAATGCGTGGATTGGGTTAAAATCCAATTGGGTTTTAAAGGTTCATATATAGTTAAGTTTGAAGGTCATATTAGGTTTTGGCTTTCTTATGAAAGAGAGATGATATGATTACTATTTTAGATCCTTTTAGCATTTTATTGATTCAAGAGTGAGCATTGAGCAAGCGGGAGAATGAAGTTTATGGGATATTATGGTGTCCTGAACATCACAGAAGGCCTAAAACTTATAATTTACTCAAGGATTTTGATGTTATCAATGATTTTCCATGGTGTGCCATAGGGATTTTAATAATTTGCACCATCAATTCGAGAAATGAAAATCCATACCCTCATTGGCTAATAAATGGTTTTTAAAATTATGTGCTTGAGAATGGTTTACTAAACATTAGACTTCATGACTACTAATTCATATAGGAGAAATCTCAAGGCACAAGTAGGTGATTAAGGAAAAACCTAATAAGTGAATAGTTTCTACTTTGTGGGAGAATATGTTTTGTAATGCTGAAATATAGATAATTGATATTACGTCATTTGACAACCTTTTAATTTATTTTGAGTTGAAAAAAAAAAGTATTTTCTCTTAAAGCTCGCAAGTTTAAATTTGAGAACATGTGAATTAATGAACGAGACCATATAAATGTGGTTAAACAAAGTTGGGAGGCACATGGGGATCTTGACATATAATGGAAGTTAGAGGCTTGCGGTTTGGCTCTAACTAAATGAGGAGGCAATATTTTTAAGAATTATCATAGCAAAATTGAAGATTTTCAAAAATGTATGAAATAGCTTCACTTATGAAGGGATTTTTTGGGTATTGCACCCATCAACGAACCTAAAAAAAGTGTCATGATCTGTTGTAAAACAAGAATTTTATTGGCAATAAAGTCGGGCTGTTCTGGCTAAAGGAAGGGGATGTGAATATCATATTCTTTCATTCCTTTTCCTCTTTAAGAAAGAAAAATAATTAGGTTTCTCACTTAAAGGATGTTCATAAATAGTGGCACAATCAATTGGAAGATATCCAATAGGTCATGCTTCATTATTTCAAAAAACTTTTCTCATCTTTAGGGGGTATGGCCATTAGGATGGTGGATTGTATCAACAAGGGAATTATAAATACTTAAAATGATGATCATTTGGCTCTCATGAATGTTGCTAAGGTTAAAAAATCTTTATTCAGTATGCATCCGGATAAAGCTCTGAGTTCGAATATGAATTTAATGGCTTTTAAGAGCTTGTAGGGAATTATTGAGCCAAAAGTTATTACAATTTGCTAAAAGTTTTTTAAAGATGATGACTTGCTGGGTAATTTGAATTAGACCTCTATTATAATTATCCTAAGGAAGAAATAACCAAAGACTATGTATAACCTTCGTCCTATTACCTTGTGTAATGTCCTGTATAAGATCATCATAAAGATCTTAGCCAATCTAGTGAAGAGTATTTTATGTAGTATTATCTTTGAGAATCAATGTGCCTTTATGATAGGAAGGATGGTAATAGATAACATTCTAATCACATTTTAAATCATCCATTTTTTTTTGAAATATAAAAGGTGGGGAAAAGATGGGGAAAGTTTAGGTTTGCAGCACTTAAAATTGACATGGCAAAGGCTTATGATCATATAAAGTGCTTTTTTTTACAAGTTATGATGTATAAGTAGGCTTTATGGATGGTTGGGTAAAAAAGTTATGGCTTGTGTTGAATCAGTTTAGTATAGTTTTCTTCATAAAGGACTTGAAGTTGGTCTCATTTTAACAAGTCATGAGCTTTGCTAAAAGGACCTATTGTTCCCATCCTTATTGATTATTTACCCTAAGGCTTTTAGTGTGCTTTTGTAGAAGAAAGAAGTTGTTGGACTGATTCATGGTTGTCACATTATGTAAGTGGTTTCTACCATAAGCCATCTTTTCTTTATTGATTATTAATATTTGTTCTTTAGAGCTTCAGTTCAAGAAAGCCATGTAATCAATGTTGTTCTCCATAAGTATGAGGTTGTATTTGGGCAAATAGTGAACCTTACCAACTCTTCAGTTTTATTCAGCTCAAACATCTCACCTTTTATACAAGATGAAATATGTCATGTTCTTAAAGTTAAAGGGGTCATTGACCAAGGCAATTATCTTAGTTTTCCATCCTTTATTGTTAAGAAAAAGAAAGAGGTGTTAGGCTATGCCAAGGAGCAATTTTTGTAAAATTTGTGAAGTTGGAGAAGTAAATCATTGTCATATGCATATAAAGAGATCTTATAAAGGCAGTAACCCAGACAATCTCGAGTTATGTGATGAATATCTTCCTCCTATCTTTAGATGTTTGTGTGGAGATAGAGAGAATTATAATGGGTTTTGGTCGAAAAAAAAAAGGATGGCAAGTGTAGAGGTATCCGCAAGATGACTTAGTACAAATTATGCATGCCCAAGAGTGCAAGAGGCTCGAGGTTTAAAAGAATAAAGGAGTTTAATATTGCCATGCATGGTAAGGAGGTTTAACGGCTCCTAAATGATACATCTTCATTGGCAGCAAGGTTGTTCACAGCCAAGTATTGTCCTCAAAGCTTTTTTTTAGAGGTTAAAATTAACAATAATTTGAGCTATGCTTGGCACAACATTTAGAAGCTCAAGGAGTTATTAGAAGAGGAAATAGAATGAAAATTGGCATAGGTGACTCACTATCCACCTAGAATGATGTGTGGCTCTTTTGCAAAGTCAATGGTAAGGTGTTGTTAGTTGTATCTCTTGGGTTAGAGGACATTAAGGTCTTAGCTATCATAATTAGCGGTGAGAAAATGGGCGGTTCGGTCGGTTTGGTTCAATTTTTTACCAAATTTTAATAAACTGAATTTTTTATATTTATAACCAAATTGAACTGAAATTTTTGAAAAAACCAAATTAACCGAACCGATTAAACTGAAATTTATGTCTATAAATCGATCCTATACAAGTTTGGTTCAGTTCAATTTGCTTCAATTAAATTACATGTATTTTAAATCTGGTATATGGAACAAGCTGTGGAAACTTAACTTCCTACTAAAGTCAAGAATCTATTATGGAGAATTGCTCTGAGTGACTACCTACAGTGGTGAATTTGAGTTCAAAACATGTTCCAATTCATCTATTATATTCTTTAGGTAAAAAGGTTGCTAAATCAACTCATCATGTCCTTTATGGTTGCTAATTAGTGTTAGAGTGTGAGAATTTATCCTTTTTGAATGTTTCAAACTAGGTATGACTTTAATTATTAAATGGGCTACCTTTAATTATTAAATGGGTTGCCTCTTATTTGAGTAATATATGTGTTAGATAATTATGAACCATTTTCCATTATTGGCCTATGTGTCCTAAAAAGGGGAGGTTGAATTAAGGGAAAATTTAAATTTTGATGGGGAAACAATCAAGGCAAAGTTAAAGATAAATAGTAAAAAAGAAGAGAGAACATAAAGATTTATAGTGGTTTGAGTATTAACAAACCCTACGTCCACTCCCTAATTCTCCAATTAGGAATTTCACTAACACTAAATAATATTTTACATACTCACACCAAACTTTGCACTTTGTGTTTTAAAAGGTTCACACGCAACCTCTCAAGTGTTTTATAAGGCTTACACATAACCAATACAATAGTTTTTTAAACACAAGGATCATTCTAAAACCTAATCCCAAAGGTGCTTGAAGGGTTACACCAAACCTTAATAACTCAATCACAAAGAATAAATAAGAGAGAGAGTTGATAAATCAATTTGTAAGACTTTAGCTATAATAAATGTTATTCTCTTGCATTTAAGTCCCTTTGGTTTAGTATTTATAAGTTACACCACTAAAGAACCATTACAAACAAAACTTTCTTCACATCCTCAAAGTTGGTGGTAGAGTCCAGCATTAAATGCATGTTAGATGAAAGTCGTGATCAAGACAACAAGTCCTAATCGTGAGCTGCTTTTCACTCTAGATTTTGTTAAGTTGTGATTGTGATTTTTAATTGTATCTAAAGGATAATTACATATGGCACTTCATCAATGGTTGGTCCATAAACTATCCGTTGGGTCCCTCTTGACCATATTGAAAGTAGCGGCCATGAAATGAGGGTTGGCTACTATTAAGGGTGAGCAAAATCGAACCAAAATTGAAAATCCAATTGAACCAATCAATTCAGTTTGATTTGGTTTTGTTACTTTCTTAGTTCTGTTAGTTCGATTATAAATTTTAAATTTTAGGTTTTCGATTCAGTTTGTATAATTGAAAACTGAATAGATCGAGTAAATTGAACCTTAATACAAGAGATAGATTTTTCTATATTTTTATAAAACTATTAAAGGCATTTATGTACTTTAATACTTACAAATAAAAGCCCTAGCATGTATTAACTTTATAGCCACACTTCAATCATCTTCTGTATATCTTCTCGAGCATTTCTCTTTCTTTTCTAGCTTTTATTTTTTCTGATTTTCTTCATCTTATTATCATCATCTTTTTCATCTTCTCTCATCATCTTAGCTTCTAAATATTCTTAAGAACATCCCCATAGCAGGATTTCTTCTAATCTTTTTACCTACCATGGTTTGTGTATCAAAATGTTATAATTACATTCTTAAACAAGGAAAAAGGAATAGGAAATCATTCATATAGCAGTAAAGGAGAACATTGTAGCTTTACCAATAGATCTTGCTCTCTCCAATAGTAACATTCTAGTTTTTTTATTTCAGTGTAATTTTTTTATAGATCTGTGAAATAAGTTATTAGATTAATGTAACATGTAATTTTAGATCAAGTTTTATGTTATTTTTTAAGATTTTTAGTAATTGAGGGTTAATTTATTTTATTTGTAGATTCATTCTATATGTATGTTATTAATTGTACTATTAATAATAATTGAGATAAATTTATTTGCTTAAGTATGAATGTGTTATTTTTTGTTTGATTAATTGTATTATTTTTTTATTTGATCAATTTATGTTCTTCTCTTTTCTTGATTAATAATTCGTTTATGAATTGGTTGTGTTAATTTTTAAGGCTATTATTAATATTTGATGGGAATTATTGGAAGGGCCATTTTCCATCACATTCAATCTTTCAATTCTCTTTTACCAGATCTGTGATTTCTTATGAAAATTGGCCAAGATTTTTCTCAGTTTAATTCTAGCACAATTTCAATTTCATTTAGGTATTGTTTAAAGCTTAAATCGAACAAATAAACTGAATTAAATCAATTTTTTCAATTCAATTTAATTCGGTATTATTGAAATTTTAGTTCAGTTCGGTTGATTTTTTAAAATATTTTGATTTATTTGTTTTTGTTCTATTTGATCTGATTTTAAACCAATCCGATTGAATGCTCACTCCTAGCCGCTATCATCACCGTGAACTAAATTGGACCTTGAAGATCTAGGAAGTTTGGGATTCGAGGTCGCAATCACGACTTTTGAATGGTCAATGTTCTTTTTGACACGTGGCTTCATCTGACTGAGTATTTGGAGCCCTCCAACTAATTTTAAAGGTTACAGTTGTTGCCTCTGTCATGACCTAGATTGCAAACTAAACTGGATTGATTTTGTCTTAGAGGTTGATAAGTAGCGATCACAACCTAGGATTCTTGGTCGCGACTTTGGAGTCACTTTCCACATTTGCCTTTTTAAGCTTCCATTCAACTTTCAATGAGTTCCTTTCTTAATATCTACAAGTTCAATACTTAAAAATGATATTAAAACATTGCAACATATATTGTCAAGATCAAAAGAGAGTTTTGACTTAGATTTGACTAACTCAATCTAATAATCTCCTTATTTTTTATTTTGACAATCTAGATTGAATCTACAAAGGATAAATAGCCAATTATGCATATATTTAAGTGTTTTAAGGTTTTAGAAGTTTATTGAGAAGTTAGAGTTGATGAACCATAGTGATGGAAATTATCTAAGGTATAGTAAGCCAAGTATTGAAAGGAATGAAAATAGTACTCCTTCTCAATTTATACTCCCCATTAATCAAGTTAGTAAATCTAACTTTAAACATTATCCTTTTGCATGTAGAGTCAATTTTCTCTCCCCTTTTTGTCAAGATAAAAAAGAGGGGAAATAAAAGGGAATAAGGAGAGGGAAATACCATAAATTTTAATCATAATCTCATTAAGCAATCACAATTGCAATCACTAATGAATGGGAGAATAAGTGAACAAACAGAAATAAAGCTTCGTTAATAAAAATAACAAAAATACATAAAAATAGTCAAACATACAAAGATGTTTTATCACAAAGTCACTACGACATTACATTAAAAAATATAACATTTTAAAGAAAATAAGAACATGAAAACATGAAACAATGAAAAGGTTTTAAAAAGTAAATAAGGAATCGTTATCTTGAACCACTTGATCATCCTCTCTTTGAGTTTCTCCTCTAACTTGAGTGCCACCTTAGGCTTGAGCATCTCCCTCTTCTTCTTGATCTTCCTCCTCTTCTTTGGTGTCCTTCATATCTTGAAAATTAAGAAGGTGGTAATGAGTGGCCCCATCCTTCTTTTGGAGGTTTACAAGGTCACTATAAAGATGATAGAGGAGTTGAAATCACCTCTTGATCATTCTCATGATCTTGTCTAATTTTTGGTGTAAAAAGAGAAATTGGAGCATATTCGACTTTGGATTTACCTTAGGCACTTAAGGAGGGGCTTCTTCTCCTTGAGCTCCTTCTTCTTCAAGGACTAATTTCCTTCTCTTTAATGCTTAAGAAGCATATTGTTTTCTAACACCTTATGTGATGATTGGTTAGTGTTATATAAATAACCCCTTGAGCTACAAGTGCATAAGTCATCAAGTAATAAAATATAAAATAGTACGAATATCATTCTGACAAGGATTGGGATGAAGTACTAACCATCTTGTTCCTTGTATTATCTAGAAATCCAATATAAAAGAAGATTTACACTAACAATTAAAATTAAATAAATATAAATAAAGTAATTGCAAAGAGAACAATCAATATAAGAACTTAGTTAGGGGTTCAACTTCACTTAGTGACTTTCTAATGGATTCCTAATCTGTTTTTAATTGGTTCATTCATCAAGTGCTACTATCGAGTTACTATGGTGATTAATAAATTCATCTCGAGTAGAAATTGACATACAAAAGCATGTTAAGCTAAAGGTTCCCCAATTCAATAACAAAATAAGGGAATTATTGAAGGTTTATTCTATAAAAAACATGTCTCCATTGACGATTCAGGGAACTAATATGATCAATGGGTAGTTAATCAAACATGAAGCACTCAACAATTGCTAGCATAAATAATAAATGAAACCAAAAAGACTTAGATTAAGAAAAACTAATATGAGTCTGTTGACCCTAGGCACTAAGAAGGGGGGTGGGGGGTTGAATTAGTGTTTAAGAATTAAAATTAGAAAAAAAGAGAAGAAATGAGATGAGAGGAAACACAAGATTTATAGTGGTTCGGATGTAACTAACCCTATGTCCACTCCCCAATTCTTTGAAATTGGGTATTTCATTATCTTTCAAAGGTATTTCCAAGCTTACACCAAACTTTTACACTTGTGTTTTGGGGGCTTACACAACAACCTTTACAACTCATGTTTTAACAGGCTCATACAACAACCTCTCTTAATGTTTTAACAGGCTCACACTATAACCTATTACAGATGGTGTTTATGCTCACACCCAACAATGACTTAAAGAATAGAAAATAGTGAGTAGAAATATTGCAAGAGTTTGGGTACAAAGTTTTTAATTCTCTTACATTTACATTTATTTCGTGAGGTATTTATAGCCTCTACCCACCAAAGAGACATTGCAATAAAACTAGTACAAAATCATCAAAGTGTGCTAGACAGATTGTTGCATTAAATGCTTGACAGTAATTTCACGGTCACTACTACATATTCGCGGTCGCGAATTCCAAATTTCATAAGGAAAACTCTGTTTGTGTCTAACGACTGGTCCACAAGGCGACTTCTGATTAGTTCACTAGAAAAATATAGTGGTTGCCTTTCACCTGCTCTCAAAAGTAGCGATCGCGATGTATCTTGTACAAGACGTGACTCTGGATGCGAATTCCTCTAATAAAAGTGTTCACTTTTTTCTTTTGGGTTCGCGATCGCTGCCAACAAGTTCCTCTCACAATTTTTGACTTCCAACGGTTACCAGGGATACTTGTCTAGCTGTGATTGTGAACTTGATTATATTTTGTGTGTTACTTTGAAATTCGCAGTTGCGACTGAGGCAAGCTTTACACCGCGAATTCGTCTGTCACTTTTAGAGTTCTTTTTTTGGATGAATTACAATCGAGAATTACTCTGCAATTTCATCTGTCTGAATTTCTAGCAAGTCTTCTAATGGATCACGGTCGTTAATTCTAGATTGCGGTTACAATTTAGAAGTTATTCCACATATTTTGAAGATTAAGATTTCTATCCAACTTCTAACTTAAAGACTTTCACAAAAACTGCAAAACAACACTAAATAGAAACATAAAAAATGATCAATCCCCTTTATCAAGACCAAAAGAGGCCTAGGACTTAGGGTTAACTACCCTAGTCCAATAATCTCCCCCTTTCTGATTTTGATAACTTAGATTGATCCTTAAAAGTGAAAAGGATGCAAGAAAGTGAAGTTGGATTGTAATATGATTCAATGAATGGTAATTACAAAATCTACTAAGTATAACATTCATTGAATCAAAGGTGAAGTTGATAAAACAATAGGTATATTGTTCCCCCTCAACTTATGTTATAGTTATTCTCAAGTTATTTCATTATTTTCTCCCTTTCACACTCTCTCCCCCTTTGGCAATATCAAAAAGAGGGTATATAAGGAAAATAAGAAGAAAAATGAAATTCATGCATAAGAATTCATAAAGAGCAAACATAATGCAAGGGATAAAAGAATAAACATCAATCACATAAGATAGCAATGTTTGCAAAGAAACAAGTTTTATTTATATATATTCATAACTGTGGGATCACAAGATTTGTAAAAATAAACATAAGTGAAAAACAAATACAAAAGATCCCTAATCTAAAGTAGTGGAGAATCATCTCTAGAAGATGGTGCATCTGATGCTTGTTATTCTCCCTCAACTTTGTCTCCATCCTCTACATCATCTTCATTGTCATCTCCATTTTGCGTATCTTCAAATTCGGTGAAGTCCAGAAGATGGCAAGGAGGAACTCTTAGTTTCTCTTCGAGATCCACCATATCGCTACGAAGATGAGAAAGGAAGAGGAACCTTTTTTTCATCATCCTCATAAAATTGTCCAACTTGCGATTAATGGAGGTAAGAGATAACTTGGACTTTGGTTTCAGTTGAGGAGGAGGGATTTGAATGTTGCCTTCTTTGATTTGAAGCCTCTTTCACTTAGAAGCTTAGGAGGTTTCCATCTTCTTCGCTCCGATGGCACCAAGGATGTAGATATAAGTGTCCAGATGGATTGCCTTGGCATTGATAAGGTAGGTTCGGTTGTGGAAGTTTTAAGAGGGAAGGAGCTTCTTGGTGAGGAATTTCTCTTTCTCCTCATCAAGTGCTCCAATAAAGCAATAGATGGTTGTTATGTGAGAGGGTAAGAGAAACTGGCTTTAGGGTTTAGTACTTATGTGGATAAATTGATCCATAAGGTAACGGTCGGTTTAGATAGGTTAGTTCTTGACAAGTTAAAATAAAAATGCCAAGTTCTTTTGTGAGACCTTCTCGTTACCATCATCTCTTGCATTGACAGAGAAGGTGATGATGCGATGAAGGATCCACAGAGGTAGGGTTTTTATGTGTTTGGATAAGGAGGAACGGGGGTCTTGTTTGGTTTTGATGGATATCTCCGACCAAAATTCAGAATAGATGACGTCGAGTGCAAAGATGATGAATGGGATATGTTCTCCGACTTGTAGGTTGAAAAATATGGATAATTGGTCGAAGGAGATGTAGAAGGGATCGCCGAAGCCCTGGAACATCAACCCGTATTGGTCAACTCTCGAATTAGATTACCAGTTTATTTGCACGGTGCATATGAACTGTCGTACAACCTCCTCGTATCCTAATTCATCTCAAAAGATGAATTCGTTCCAGCCCAGATTTGAGAGAAAGGCACGAATCTCTGCATTGATGCCCCAACATGAAAGTCGATGAGATTTTGTTCGGCATAATCACTTTAGATGAGTTTGCCTTGAATCTCTCCTTTTCCTCCTTGGTGATTCCCTTCATGAGATACAGGGCAGGAGGTGCAAAGGGCTGAGCCACAGCCTTGCCTTTGTCAGCCTTGGAGAATTTCTTGGGAGCCATTACAAAAGGGAGGAAGAAAGCTTGAGAGATTTTAGAGAGAGATGAAGTGTTTGGAAGTGAAGTGAGCGAAACACTGTTGAATGGGGTATTTATAAGCATGAAGGGGTGCAAAAATGGTCATAAACATCTAAAAATGAATTAAATGAAGAGAGGAAGCGGTTGGCAATCAAATCACTTAATTGCCTAGGCGATTATTCTAATTCGCGTCCACAAAATTAGAGGTCGTGAATGCGAATTCTGAAAAAATATGAGTAACGGACAAATTTTCCTTGGGAAAAGGAGCGTTTACGTCATATTTTTGAAAAACTAACCAAAATTCACGATGGAGAGCAATTTTTGCGACTGTCGGGTGAAGTTGACTTGTAATTCACGATCGTGAAGAAGAAATAACGATCGCAAATTATGAGTCAGCAAAGATAAGTATGATAAAATTTTGAAAACATGTGATCCACAAGAAATAAATAATAAACCTCTTCATACAATCATCACTCATGTTTAACATACATAATAATTAATCATAGCATCAAAATTTTCATTTTAGGGAACTTCCATCAAGCATTCCCAATTCTCTCTTAATGAAGTTCATCCTTTCTTCATTTAGAGGTTTAGCGAAAATGTCTGCAAGTTGATGATTTGTGCCAATAAATTCTAACACAACATCACCCTTTTACATATGATCTTTAAGAAAATGGTGTCTAATATCTATGTGCTTACTCATAGAGTGTTGGATGGGATTTCTAGAAAGATTAATAGCTCTAATGTTATCACATTTGATGGGAATGTGATAAACTATTTTGCCAAAATCCTTCAATTGTTGTTTCATCTAAAGAACTTGGGTGCAATAATAATCCACCGCCACATACTCGAGTTCTCTGGTAGATAAGGCAACTGATACTTGCTTTTTACTAAACCATGAAACTATGCATTCATCTATCAATTGGCAAGTCCCGGAAGTACTTTTTCTGTCTAACAGGCTACCCGCATAATTGGCATCTGAATACCCTATGAGACTAAATGAAGAATCTCTAGGATACCATAATCCTAAGTGTATTGTGCCATGCAAATACTAAAAGATCCTTTTAATAGCATTCAAATGAGATTCTCTAGGGAAGGATTGAAACCTAGCACACGTGCAAACACTAAACATGAAATCACGCATAGAAGCACTAAGATAAAGTAGAGATCCGATCACACCTCAATATCTCTTTTCATCTACCACCTTACCTGATTCATCCTTATCTAGCTTGATGGTACTGTTCATTGTAGTTTTAGCTACCTTGCAACCATTCATGTCAAATTTCTTTAGCATCTCCTTTGTGTACTTGGCTTGGTTGATGAAGATCCCTTCTTTA